>CABHPH010148291.1:12468-48437 GCA_902168325.1 Peromyscus nudipes
AGGATGACCTTGCATTCCTAATCTTCCCTACCTCCTGACACTGAAATTTATTATTATTATTTTTTAAAGACCAAGTGGTTCTTGAGCAAGGGGATGCATTTGGGGTGAGGAAAGACACCAGCTTATATATTTATATCCATCTTAACAGCTGCTCCGTGTTTTATCCTGTGATGTTTCCGTGTTGTAGCTGTGTGTGGTGGCTCGGGCCTGTAATCCCAGTACTTGGGAATTGAGGAGCTGAAGTAGGTGAACTGCCAGGAGTTTGAAGCCAGGCTGGGGTACCTTGTGAGTTCCCGGGGCCAGCCTGGGCTACAGAGTAGGCCTTGCCTGATCCTCATTCCCCACCCCCACCATCTCAAAAAAAACAAACAGTTAAACAAAAAGTCTGTATCGTCAACTAATCTTTCCAGGGCTGCCAAATATATACTTAAAATGTGGCTCAAAGTTCTCTCACTGCCCAATACAAGCAGCTAGAAAATACTGGAACTTCTGGAATGCAGATGATGCCAGATGTTTATTATCTTGAAAGAAAAGGACACCATAAATACCAAGCAGTGACTGGAAGAGCATCCTCAGGGCCAGTCATGGTCCTTGCTCTGTTCCATACATTATCACATTTAATCTTTACAACAAGCTGCAGGGCAGGTGAAACTTTTCCTGCTCTACAAGGGAGGGACAGGAGTTTCTAAAGATGAAGTATCTTATGCCAGGAATTCACATTAGCAAGTGCACTAAACTCAAGTCTACGTGGCTATGTGTGCGTTCCAAGGCACTGTTCTCTACTTCCTTGTTAATCAGGTTCAGCGGGAGGGAAACTCACTCAGAGGTACCCTCAGACAGGAGGCTCTTTGCAGAATTCTTCAATCTCAGAGTGCTCTCCTCTACACAGCATTTTTTGTTTGGTTGGTTTGGTTTTTTGGTTTTTCGAGACAGGGTTTTTCAGTCTGGAACTCTCTGTGTAGACCAGGCTGGCCTCGACCTCACAGATACCACCTGCCTCTGCCTCCCGGGTGCTGGGATTAAAGACATGCACCACCACCATCTGGCCTGTATCTTACTTTTTTTTTTTTTTATTTCCTTCCATTTTTCAGACCAAGACTCATGCAGCTCAGGCTATCCTGGAATTCACTATACAACCTAAGGATAACCTTGAGCTTCTGATCTCCCTGACTCTATCTCCCCAGTGCTGGAATTGCAATTAAATGCTACACCCAGTTTCATGCTGTGCTGGGGATCCAGTGCCTTGTGTGTGCTAGGCAAGTACTCTACCAATTAGCCCCTTCATTGTGTTTTAATTACCTCAATATCCCAGACATTAATTTGCTCAGTTATCTAAGCTCTGCTACCTGTTAGGGAGTTTAGAGAGCAAGAGCAAAGTCAAAGAAAGCCTGGATTGTCCCAGGGGGATTTTATGATATTCATCCTCTTTGCCTTTGTAAGAAAAAATATACAAGTCAAAAATCTCAAGTAATGCCATCAAATGTAATGGATCGGTGACAGGGTTCAGGCTTAGCACCTGCCTAATGGTGTCGAATGTGCTGCCTCCCCCAGCTACCTGTCCGTCAGTTCTGCAGCAGCTGTTGTCTCATGTGGACTGAATTATGCCTCATACTCGCTCTCAGACGGAGAGAAAGAATAATGGTGGTGCTAAGGTCTATGTTACGAAAAACCCAAGAAATTAGTCAAGAAATGGAGTTCTCATTTTCATACAGACTCTAAGATTTATATCTAAATGTGTGTGCCCTTGGAGCAGGGATTCTAGATGAGTCAACCTTGGGAAGACAACCAAGTTAATCTTGACTGAGTTCCAGACATCCAAGATTGTAAAACACACTTCCAAGGACACTGGGGACAGCAGTAAGAAGCAGAAATCAAATTAGCGAGTCATCTTTTTTTTGTTGTTTGTTTGTTTGTTTTGAGACAAGATCTCTATATACACATGACTGTCCTGGAACTCACTTTGTAGATCAGGCTGGCCTTGAATTCAGACATCTTCCTGCCTCTGCTTCCAGAGCACTGAGATTAAAGGCATGCACCATCACGCTTAAGTCAACTTTTGTTATGTTTTGTTGAGACAGGGCTTTGCTTTATAGCTTTGGTTAGTCTTATTACTCACTATGTAGCCCAGGATAGCCTCAGATTCACATCACTCTTCCTGCCTCTGCCTTCCAAGTGCTAGGATTATAGTTATGTACAACCGTGTCAAGTCAGAATGACCTGGAGAGACTGTATCGTCAACGATGGCGGACTAAACGCCTGTCTTGGTCCTCCCCTTGCTCTTGAATCCCCTAACACTTCAGTGTTAAGAGCTTTGTAAAGGTGACTATCTCCAAAGGGAAAGTGAATAGGGTAGAAACGGGGGCCAGGTAATTTAAGGACAGAAATCACATTAGAAGGACAAGCGCCAGTTGTGAAGAAAGAGGTCCAAGTCCTAGAGAGCTCCGTCCCGAGAGCAGCAACTGAGGGAGCCCAGCAGCAAATGACGTTGTTCACCCTGGGCAGCAAAACCGAGTATTTCCTTTATCTTCAAAAGTGACCATGCAACCGGGCGGTGGTGGTGGTGGTGGTGGTGGTGGTGGTGGTGGTGGTGGTGGTGGGTGCACGCCTTTAATCCCAGCACTCGGGAGGCAGAGGCAGGCGGATCTCTGTGAGTTCGAGGCCAGCCTGGGCTACCAAGTGAGCTCCAGGAAAGGCGCAAAGCAACACAGAGAAACCCTGTCTCGGAAAAAAACCAAAAAATCAAAAAAAAAAAAAGAAAGAAAAAAAGTGACCGTGTGCCTAGGGTGTTACTCAGTGGAGAGCATCTGGTGAGCATGAGAGAAGTCTTGGGCTTATCCTCAGCGAGGGGGTGGGGCTGGGGGGCTAAGAAAGGAAGGACCAAGATAAAAGTGAAACAGAATCCGGTGGAAATCTGTTTAGAAGAAATCAGCATCGCACACACACACTCCAGAAGATGCCTCTTGCCCCAGCAACCAAGCTACTGCTTTTCCCGCCTTGCCACTGCCCGGCGGAAGAGGGAAGCTTTCCCCTCTTAATGAAAAAGATGCTGGATCTCTGGACTGAGGACCCCAGCTACAGTGCAGAACGGGGGTTCACTATAAAAACAGGAAAAGGAAAAAAGATGAATGTGCTATCATGTAGAGGTTTGGAGATGTTCTGATGTGTTTGTACCCATGGAGGTCGGCTTGGAAGATACTGCAAGAGGACCTCCCCACCAAATTGAGTGATGCGAGACAGAAGATCCAAAAACAGTGCAGTAGGCGCAAGGGAGAGGCCAAAAGGGGAAGTAAGAAATACGGAGACGCTCAGCTTGACGGTTGTGTACTGGGAATAAGGAAAAACACGGATGGCAGGTTCAGAGACCTCCCCCCCACCCCCATCCCCACCCCCAGAGATGTGTCCAAGAAGGGACAGACTCCTGGAAGTCTTAGAGTTTCCTCATGGGGATGCCCATGGAAGACAAGAGCAGCAGCAACCCAGGAATGCATGTGGGGAACAGAGTAAAGGACAGGAACTGGGTGTGGCTCAGTGGGTCAAGTACTTGCCACATATTATGACAACCTGAGTTCAGATCCCAGCACCTACTCCATAAAAAGCTGGGCACAGCAGCACACTTCTATAACCCCAGTGCTGGAGGGGCACAGACAGGAGGTTTCCTGGAGCCCAACAAACTCACAGGTTCAGTGAGAGATGCTGTATCAAAACTAAAGCTGGGCTGGGCGTTGGTGGCACACACCTTTAATCCCAGCACTTGGGAGGCAGAAGCAGGCGGATCTCTGAGTTCAAGGCCAGCCTGGTCTCCAAATCGAGTTCCAGGAAAGGCGCAAAGCTACACAGAGAAACACTGTCTCAAAAAACCAAAAAAAAGAAAAAAAAACTAAAGCTGAAGAGTGATCAAAGGAGCTGGCGGTGGTGGCCCACGTCTTTAATCCCAGCACTCAGGAAGCAAAGGCAGGCGGATCTCTGTGAGTTCAAGACCAGCCTGGTCTACAGAGCGAGTTCCGGGACAGGGTCCAAAGCTACACAGAGAAACCTTGTCTCAAAAAAACAAACAAAAAAAAAGTGACCAAAGAAGAGAAATGACAGCCTCACATACACATGAATACAAATGCATGAATGCAAGAGTGCACGTGCACACACACACACACACACACACACAAAGAGGCTAGGCATAGCAGTGAGTGCATGCCTTAATCCCAGCACCAGGAGGCTGAGGCAGGAAGATTGATGCAAGACTGAAGTCAGCCTGGGCTCCTAAGCAGGGAATGTAAGGGCAGCCTGGCCTACACTGTAAGAGTAGAGCATAAAGAGCATTATGTCCTCCACAGACTTTTTCTTTTTTGGGTTTCTCTGTGTAGCTTTGTGCCTTTCCTGGAACTCACTTGGTAACCCAGGCTGGCCTCGAACTCACAGAGATCCGCCTGCTCTGCCTCCCGAGTGCTGGGATTACAGGCGTGCGCCACCACCGCCCAGCTGGACTTTTTCTAAGTGGCTGAAGAAAGCGGAAACAATCGTGTCTACTACCTAACAATGGTGTAAGAAGATTCACTTGGCTAAGAACTCCTAATTTGGAAAATGCTGAGGATTAGATGAAACTGTAGTGTAGGGCAGGTAAGGAGACAGGGTGTGGGGGAGTTAGAGAAGGGCCAGAGGGAAATCTTATTCTTCTGTTCTAGAGCAGGAAGTGGGTAGATCCTTGAAGAGGCTAGCTGCAGCCACACCAGCAATGCTTAGCTAAGGACATGCACATAACTTCCAAATGAATCAGCTCAACATTGGATGAGAGACTGCTTCTAGAGGACCAGAAAATAGAAGGAAAGTATTTACTTTTTTCAACGTTGTAACCAAATACCTTAAGGGAGCAATTGTCAGCACTCACAGGTCAGGGTGTACTCTGTCATGCGGTGGGGGATGGATCGCACCAGCTCTGGGGCTGCTCACTTGGCATGTGCAACCAGGAAGCAAAGAGAAATGAACAGTGGTGGTCTCATCTCTCTCTCTCTTCTTCATTCAGTCTGGAACCCTTGCTCACGGGGTAGGGTCACAAATATTTAACATGGGTCTTCCCTGCCCAGTCAAATCTTGCTGGACACTACCCTTGGTCTGTTTTTCCTTGAAGAATCACAGCTTGAGCAAGCAGGAAACCCTCCTGTCTTAACTGTCACATCCCATGACATTTCCCTCTTGAAGATGAGCTTACTATCAGAAATACAGCACAAGAGGCAATCGACATGCCTAAGGAGGAGAATGTGCCAAATCTAAGTAAAGGAAGGATTAGCCACGTGGAAGCCTGGGATACTAGAATCATTTGAAAGACGAGAATTCATAAAGCAAGGACAGGACATCATTGAAGGGAGGAGGTGTGTCCGCGTTTGAAAAGGAGCTAAATGAAATACTAGAAATGGAAATCTATTACTCCTCTTTCCAAGGGACTTAAGGAACATTTACTTGAGCTCCATGTCAGGACCTAGAGCAAAGTACAGTTTAGAAAACCTAACTGTGCTCAAAGTCCTCAAGAGAAGCCACCATCCCTGAGTTCTCGGGAGTTCCCGTGTCATAATTTCAAACAGTTATTAGCTGGCTAACTCTGGCCTCTCAAAAAATGCCCAACAGTTGTGTTCTCGGTAGGAAGACAAGCAGAAGAGGCAAAGAGGTGGCTGTAAGTATAAACAGCAGAAACAGAGCTAGAGGAAACCCCTGAAGACCAGTGACTATGGAATAACTAGTAGGCAAAATACAGTAGTTTTTAGGTTAATTGCATTTTAAAGCCTATGGGCTTCACACTTTTGCAAAATACCCATCTAAACACTCTGCTATCATTTTTATAAACTCTCATTACCGTGTTTTATTATGCACTTGTGAATATCTGTAGTCCTGGAAGCATTAGAAGTTTTGTACTTGCTCTTGGAGGACCTTGGTAACAAAAGTCCTCATTTCAAACAAGATGAAAGGTGAGAACTGATACTGGAGGTTGCCCTGTGACCTCCATGTGTGCACTGTGACATACATCCGTGTGTGCACTGTGCTGTACATCCGTGTGTGCACTGTGACATACATCCATGTGTGTGCACTATGACGTACCTCCGTGTGTGCACTGTGACGTACCTCTGTGTGTGCACTTTGGCGTACATCCATGTGTGCACTGTGCCGTACATCCGTGTGTGCACTGTGACATACATCCGTGTGTGCACTGTGATATACATCCATCTGCATGAGGGCGAGGGGCAATGGCGGAAGGAAGAAAAGGAGAGGGAACTGAAGGCTACTGTATAGCAGGAACTGGGCTTATCAAGGACAGTGGTGATGAACGTGAAGGAGGAGAAAATGAAAGCTAGGAATAGTGTCTCGTGTCTGCCATCTGAGCACACGGGAGACAAAGGCAGGCAGATTGCCAAGGGTCTGAGGCCAGCCTGGGCTACGGAGGAAAAGTTTGTGAATATAAAAAAAAGGGGGCCATGTGTTTAAGTGGGGATACGCGTGCACGTGAAGCTAGAAAGGAGATTCTGAGAAGGGGAGAAGAGGTTTCCATGTCGGGGAGTGGGAAAGACATGGCTACCAGGGGCAGCCCGGGAGAAGCAGGGGGACAGGAGGTGGGAGGGAAGATGATGGATCAGCTTGAATGCCACAAGAAAATCTACTACTAGCAAATAGAATAGTTACAAAAGCCGTAGTTGTGATGGCTCGCACCTGTGCCCAGATCTATACAAAGCAGCCACCTAATTGCATCCCTGGTCCTCCTGAGAGCCCCGTAAGATCCTCATGTCACTCCCGTCTTACCAAGAAGATGGGGCCTCAAAGTAAGGGCGACTTTCTCAGGTTAACTGGCAAATCTCAGGGTTTTAATTTTTCATATATATATGTACATATATATATAATTTTCATGTGAATAGGTATGCATGTGTGTGCATGATAGTATGTACATGTGGGTGTCAGTGCCTGTCACGGCCATTGGCATCAGATCCCCTGGAGCTGGAGGGACAGATGGATGTGACTGCTGGGAACTGAACTCGGGTCCCCTAGAAGAGCAGCAAGTGCTCTTAGCTGCTGAGCCATCTCTCTGGCCCCAAATCTCAGGATTCTAAGCCAACTTTTCTGATCCCGTGCAGATGACTTGCTGCCACACAGTGCACTCAGAGCACAGAGTGGGGAGAAATGGTTGGCCCAGAAAGTCGTCTTCCTCTTCATAGGACTGCTTTGGTTTCATACTATTTAAAAAATTTTTTTAAAAAATCAGCACTAAAGCCAGGCAGTAGTGGTGCATGCCTTTAATCCCAGCACTTGAGAGGCAGAGGCAAGTGGATCTGTGAGTTTGAGGCCAGCCTGGTCTATAGAGTGAGTTCCAGGACAGTCACTAAAACTACACAGAGATACCTTGTCTTGAAAAACAAAAAACAAAACAAAACAAAAAAAAAGTCAGCACTAAAAAGTCACAGTTCCAACTTGCAAGATACTTCTATCTTAGAGAGCAAGAGAGCAGAAAACTGTATGACGCATGAATACTATAAAATACATAAATGATAGGAATGGTATATATTTAAAATTATATTACATTTATTTATTTGTAGCAATGGGTGTGCACACAAACCAGAGCACACACATGGAGGTCAGAGGATATAACTCTGTGGAATCAGTTCTTTTTTTTCTTTTTTTTTTTTTTTTTTTTTTGGCTTTTTCCGAGACAGGGTTTCTCCATGTAGCTTTGGTGCTTTTGGTGCATTTCCTGGAACTCGCTCTGCAGCCCAGACTGGCCTCGAACTCACAGAGATCCGCCTGCCTCTGCTGGAATCAGTTCTTCACCTGGTGTGTCCCAGGGTCAAATTCAGGTCACCACGCTTGGCACAAGTCGCCTTTACCCACTGAGCCATCATACTGTCCCAAACAGCCTATTTTTGAATGAGTCCAGCAAAGGATGGTGAGACCTCAAATAGCCAAAGACATTGGGTGAGCACAGAAAGGGCACCTTGGGGACAGCAGGGCTCATAGAAGAGAGGAAAGCAGGCCCTTAGAGGGGTTGACTGGCCAGTCTGGCTGCTGTGTTCCCATTAAGAGCAGCAGTTCCTCAGCCCTGGCTCTTCTAATTTTCCAACGACTCGAGAAGTGTCTACCTCTGAACCCTGTGCCAGGGTCCTTAGCCTTCAAACTGGGGCTAAAAATGATGGATTCACAGTCTTTGGTCGGGGGCTAAGTAAGATAATTTATGTGACACTCTTGATGCCCTTTACAATCCCAAAGAGTCAACAAATGTCAGAAATGCACATGCGTATGATTCCATCTGAAGCTGAGACGATTGTGGGGGGAGTAATTACAGCCTTCTAGAATGTGAAAAGGGTTTTGAAAGGAAGATGATAACTGTTTTCCATGTTCACAGAGGAGATAACCAGAAAAAAAAAAAACTGGATTTAAACTAATAAGATAGCAGCGATGGCTTTTGGAACCCATTTTCGAGGGCAGCTGTTAAAAGTCAGTTATCTCCTTGGGCACCTTTTAGCAGAAGCCTCTCTAAGGCCAGGGTTAGCTCTTTCTAGTACTATGATGATAGGATTCTGTGAATACGTAAGTTGCTATTTGCCAATAAAAACTTCCTCCTGTGTGGCCCTTTTTATCCAGTAATGATTTCCTGTTCCACTCTGGCTGCCGAATGCTTCCAAAATGTAATCAGTGTGTAGGCTGCTACGTCAAATTGCAAGCTTCAGCAGTGGTACCTAATGCTCTGGTCGTGTGCAGCAGAGTTTTAAAGCCAGCCAACACTTAAGGAATCCTAGATTTTAACCTCAGCTGGAGTTTGGTTGGGACCTCTTCCCTTTGCAAAGCCTCGGGACCAGGTGGCAAGAATCCTCTTCAGTGTGCTCTTCATACTGAAGGCCTCTGTCTTCTCATTAGAATCGATCCTGAATTTATCTTGAGTCCAAGCAAACTTTCCAACCCTGAACTTCAGGGTAACAACAAATTTCCTCCGGTTAGGAATTGGTTTGTGGCACCTTCTCGGCAGGAAAGTTTCTCTCTTTAAATCTACATGAAGAGAGGGGGATATTCTGTCTCTACTGTTGGTTTTGTTTTGCTTTGCGGCAGGGTCTCCACCTGTAACCCAGGCTGGCCTAGAACTCATCATGCAGCAATGTAGACCAGGCTGGCCTTAAATTCACTGTAATCCTCCTTCCTAAACATCCCCACTTCTGGGACTACGGCACGGACCACTATGCCTGGCTCAGCACTGGCACTCTGACAAACTCAATTATGGACACGGCACACTGATGTCAGCTAAGACGAGGCGGGGAAGGGAGGATCAAGTCCTCCTTCAGCTAACTTGCCTGAAGCCTAAGCCTTCTCAGTTTGATTCCTCCATCCCTAAAGCTGCGCTGGCAGGCTGATGGCGGCCTCCCATGGCTGTGTCTTTTATATCCTGCTCTCGTGCTTACCCCAATCCTAACTTCCGGTCTGTGTTAGCAAAGGGAATACTTGCCCTCAGCCTGGCTGACCCTGGAATTCCCAATCCTGGACCTTGCTGTAGTGACAAAGGAAGATGTTTTATGTGTGGCCACTCCATTGAGAATGCGTGCTCCTCATACTAAATTCTGCAGGCCCGTGGTGTACCGCAGCACAGTCGGGCTGGAAGATGTCCTAAGGAACAAAGGGGGGTGGGGGCGGGGTGACCTGCTCTAACCTCAGTGGAATCAGCATCGTCCTGTCTAGGCAGGATGGCTGTTCTCTGGTCACGTGTATTAATCTCGAATCTTGTCAGGCATGGTTACACACACCTGCAACCCCAGCACTTGGGAGGTAAAACCAGAAGGATCAGGTCAAGGTCATTTTCAATACATGGTGAGTTTGAGGCCAGAGATACATGGACCCCCCCTGTCTCAAAGGAAAAAATAAAAAGAATGAGGGCCGATGAGATGGTGGGTGTTTGTTCAGAAAGCCGGGAGGCCTGAGTTGGATCCTCTGACCTCCACACATGTACTGCCCTCCCACACACATCATGCACACCCACACATGCACAACACACGCTCAGAATAATAGTCAATATAATAAAAACGTTAAAATCGTTTAGCTCAGTGTAATGACAAACATCTGTATCTCAGCTCAGGGTGTTGAGGCACAAGGATCCCATGTTCTAGGTTAGCCTGAGCTACGTAGTAAGACATGTCTGAAAAAAATCAATTAATAAAATGAGTCAAATTCAAATGATAGTTTAGGATTTCTACTGCTCAGTCCCCGCTCTGCCATACCATCTCTGCTGGCCAAGAAAGAGCAGCCTTAGCCATCTGCACAGCAGAAAACCAGCACGCGTGCAGGTTGGTGTTAATGTCACCTTGGGTTGCTTTAGGATGAGATACATCCTACAGCACACAGTAAGGGCTCACTCACTAAGAAACCCTGTTTTCCTCCTGTTCTGTCCATTTCCATCTCCAGCCTTCTGGAAAGAATTCCACTCCCTCTGGATGACTAGATCCGACTCCAGCCAGGTTCCTGGCTCTAACTCTTCTTCCTGCTTCAGTGATTGCTACATCTAGCTGCCAAAGAATGATTCCAGAGTACTGCTTTCATTATGTCCCTGGGTACTTAAGACTTAATAATAATGATTCTTTAAGTGAATTAAATTAAGTCTAAACTCCTCTGCCTGCTTACAGAAGTCCCTATACTGTGGGAACTTCCTCTTCCCTCCCAGGGTCACCAGAGCTCCCCTCTTCCTGCTGAGTCTCATCCATTCCACATCCTAACACAAGCTCATGGTCCTTTGTCCATAGTGGTCCTGTCCTGCAGGAAACATTACCCTGATATTCACCTTTTCGATGAAGCTCTCGGAACTGTCGTCTGCACCCATAATCGTCACTACCTTCTTTCGATGTCCTGAGCACATTTTACCTTTGATTAAACCTTGTCTTCCATCCTCTGTTCATTAGCTCCTGTGTCGGAATTTCATCTTCTCAAATAGAAGGTAAATACTTTGAAGGCAGGAGACCACATGATACACTTTCCTTCTTAATACCTCTAGACATGCCTCTGACGTAGACACTTATTTCATCTTTGTCCTGTAACTGAAAATCTAGCCAGATTGCCAAAGAGAGATCACGGGCATGTATGTGACAGGTTCACCCAGTAACCCACATTGGGAACATGTACAGTTCAGTTGAATCTCATTTACCTGTTGTCTAAATATTCCAAGCATTACCCAGCCTGCAAGGAATAGGTCAGGGAATTGAAAACACTGACGTGTCTAAGTTACCTTGGGACTTGTTCTGGGACCGAGGGGGTTGGAAGCACTGATTTTCCACATTCCTGATCCCTGAGACTCATTTAGAAGTAGTGATAAGGGACACCACGGCCTGCTAGGTTTTCCCAGATCTCTGTGGAGAGCTGCTCTTTTGTCTTGTGAAGTCTATGCAAATGATAAAAGAAGACAGTAGGAGACTTAATTACGCTCCTGTGAAAACCCAGAGCCAGCCACCACACAGTAACCCTCTGTAAAGTTACAATCCCAGAGGTAAAGTACTTTGGAATCTTTGGATGAAAGGAAACCTACATGTCCAAGACACTATTATTACTGTCATAAATAATGGCGCTTTGTGTTTTATCAAAGGAGCTCAGAGAGGTTCACAAACATTAACTAATTAGTCCTTTAAACTGAAAAGAAAACCCACCACCCTGTGAAGTAGGTGGAAAGAGAGACATTATTATCCCCATTATGCAGCCAGGGAGACTGAGACGCATGAATTCATTGGTTTATCCAAAGTCACATGTCAGAGTCAAACATGGAAGCCATGTCTCCTGACACCTGCTTTGAAGGGGCCACGCTGTTTCTTGCTTCTTGTGATGTGTTAAGAAATAAAGAAAGGGTTGATTACAATATAAAGAAATAAATCTTGGAAAAGTCAGTGACATCTAGCCTTTCAATAACTGTCAGGTAATAAAAAAAAAAAAAGCAGACACTAGGAAAAGAACAGCTTGAAGGAAAGTTGTGTGGGAAGTATCGTTTCATAAATACAAAGCTTTCATCAAAACTTTCCAACAGGAACTAGGGACTCGAAGGAATCTGATATTTAATCATTGCTGTTCTGAAGATTTAAAACAAAGAGCTGTAATCCAGTGAGTTTTAAACAGAAACCAGTCTAACAAGTTCTATACTTTATTTCTGAACTCCATTTCCTTATTTTCCGTGTTCTCAGGAATCTTTTAAGCATTTATCCATGTGATGAAAATGTCACATGGAAGATATAAATATTACTCTTCGGATACTTTGCATTCTTTCTGATTCAAACTTGTATTTTAATATTAATGTAATTCAAGAAAATGACAAGGAACTGTCTCCAAGGAAACAGGTAGAAGAGGGGAAGAGAACTAGGAGCCTGTGACTCGATTAATAATCAGAGTCGCCACCATCTTGGCCCTGTCCACACCATCCATTCATCAACAGATGAAAGGTTCATAGCATACACAGAGGAGCCTGTAAGAATCTTGGCCATTTGCATCCTCAGGATATGGAAGTCATCATCCCTCATACGCCTCTCACAATTCTTTCAATTAAAAACCATCTTACAGATCATTGTATTGCTTGGTTGTCTGCCCTTTGTGTAGAAGATGGTACAATCCGGGGCCACTGAGGGGGCTCACCAGGTCCTGCTAAGCACACCTGATGATCTACTTCCAGAACCCACGACTGGTAGAATGACAGAAACAGCTTCACACAGCTGTCCTCTGAAATTCACGTGTGTGTGTGTGTGTGTGTGTGCAGTACTCTGCACATGCATGCATTCCAGTGGGCACACACACACATCATACACAGACATACATACAATACAAATCATTTCTTTTTAATTTGAGATGATATCATTCTATACGAAAGCCAGGCGTGGTGATGCACCCTTGTGATCCTAGCACTTGGGAGGCTGAGGCAGAAGGACCATTCTACAGAAAAATTTACTCTCAGAAATGGAGGTCTATGCTTTTGCATGGTCTCATTTGACATGGTCTCATTCGAACTGGTGTAAGAATCTTGACTTTTTTACATTTGGAAATATCAAATAAAAATGGAAACATTAAAAAAAGAAAAAGAAAAGAAATTGAGGTCTTTTGAAATGTCCTTACACACCACCAGACACCCTTTGGAAGCTGAAGGGTTACACAACAGAATTTTCTAGCAACATTATTCAGTTTCCTTCCAAACCGTTTCAATCATTTGTTTTTACTTACTCATTGTGATGATACTTGAACTTTTCTGGGCACCTTACAATACCTGTGTACTCAGGAAGAAACATTAACGAAACGAAACGATAACCAGATCTGGCTGAGGAGACTTAATGGGCCTGTATATCAAAAACCAGATTGACAAAGAACATTAGAACCCTGTCGCTTGCCTATCAGAGAACCTTGGGTAATTTACCTTACTCTACTGCACTTATGTTTCCTTATAAAGAAAAAAAAAATCGAAACAGTATTTACACCAGCAGGAAAAATGTCAGGCATTTGTGAGGCTGAACTATGCCACTCTACTCACTTGAGAGCCTTTCCAAAATGGAGGTTTTGTACAAAGCCAAAACAAAACAGAAAGAAGAAAACACACACACACACACACACACACACACACACAATCCTGATGAGTCATACCAGCAAACAGCTTCATCAGATGGCTTTACCATAACCCTCCCAGTATATCTTCTCTGATCAACACCCAGAAAGCAATTGGTTTCAACATACCAAAATACATTTAAATCCACAAAAGGATTCTTCTAGAATCTGATATATTCTTCTCCCGGCAGAATCAAACTTAAAGAAATGACATTTTATTTTGAAAATAAATTTTTCATTACTGTGGGCTTCTCTGGGCTAATTTTCACTCTTGGCTGGTGAAAGAAGGGGGGAGAAGTAACCTATCAGGATTTAAGCATTTCTTCAAACTAAGCAACCTGTTGAACAACTCCTTAGTGCGCCTATCAATCATCTGGTGATAAGAAGGGTTTGCATTCATAATAGCTGGTTGCTAAAATAAATAAAAGTTACTATAACTAATTCAGTCAACAATGGAAGCTCAGAGGTCAGCAAAGGAATAATCAAACAGTATGAATAGGTTGTAATTTTTCTGATTAACAAATGTCCCTCTTGTCTTATGATGTTAAGAGCTGCTTGAAGCTCTCGGGTAAATTTAGAACGTATGTATTTACATAGGAGGGGTCTCTGTGTACACACCCAATCAGAAACCCATGAGTCTACAAGTTTTGCAAACATTAGTGGCACATTCAGAAAACATATCTCTATATGGCATTTATTTTTAAACAGGTTTCACTACCACAATTCACAGAATCCAATAGAAATCAAACAAAAGCACAACCTCCCTGTTTAAACCCAGTCACAAGGAGACCACTGCAGATTATTTTATAAACCAGTTGATCTGCTCAAACTGGGTCATTTCACGTTTTCCCAATTTAAGGCATGCTGTTTACCTTGGAAGGGAAGGAAGGTATTGGACCCTGAGCCACCTGACCTATGAACAAGGTCAGCTGTAGAGCTGAAGAGTAACAACGTGGGGCTCTCTTCACATTCATAGTCTGACCGAAATGTAAGATCTAGCTTTCTGCTGTTTTCAGTCTTCATTTCTACTGCTCTCTTGTCTGGCTTGTATCAGTGGATACAAGAAGAGTGAGCAAACAGACTCAGAATGAAACACAACAGGGTAAAAATCCTTAGAGAAAACAGTGGAAGTAACAGTAGAAACACACACACACACACACACACACACACTCACCCCTACCTTAGGGAGGCATCCAGGAATATGAGCCAAAAGTGAATTAAATGAGAACATGCCTTTCTTTGGTGTAGACACAACTTCATTGCCATACCATCTTCTAAAGCTTTTAAATGGCTGACTGGCTTAGCTTTTCCCTGGCTATCATTTTGAAGAATTTGCAAACTGAACAAAAGATGAGTGACAGGAATAAGTGAATAAGTGGCAGTGGTGGGCTTCCTGTGTTAGTGACTGAGGCCAGTAGTTCACTGTGGATTCCTACAGAGAAATGCAGATGGACAGAGAACATGCAGCGAGGCAAGCCTTTGAGAATGGTTGGCACTGAGATCCCTGAAGTCTAGGGAATGGAGATGTTGCCTCATGGCATTTATAAAGGAAGCACCTGACAAGAGATGACTGTTCAACTCCTTGCTGTGAAAGCATAAATGTCATTAGACACTCCGGATCTGCTCTGGAAATGAGATTTTAACAGGTTTCTGATTGTCACCTTTCTTCTTGTTGCTTTATTTCTCACTCCTTGGAGGGATTCCTTTTCAGAAGGATTTGCTTAAACTTCCCCCTCAAAATCCAATTTGCAAATACACCTGCAATTGAATTTTCAATACGTCCAGCCAGCTCACTCGGTGCTGTCGTTTGCATGCAAGAGAGCCCTAGCTTACAGGTCTGCCCAGGCCAAGCCACGGACACTCTAGGGTCCCACTGACTCTTTCCAGAAACAGAGATGGAATGGTAGAATCGCAGCCATCTTCAGCTGCCTGAGCAGAAAGTCCATAGAGCCTTCTGCAATCTAAGTATGAAGACTGAGCTCTAAAAAAGTGTGAATTCAGATCTCAGTTTTACCAGAGAAAATCTGTTCAGAAATAGCTATGGATTATTGAATTGCCTTTTTAAATTATTTTCTACAAATATCAAGATTATTGACTTGATTATGCACATTGAGACCTGGATGTCATCAAGAACTTTATGAATGCCCGGTATATATATATATATCTTTCACTGGGAACAGAAAATGAGAAAGGAAGATTGATATCACAGAAGTCTTAGTTACAAAATATCCATTAATGAGCCAGGCAGTGGTGACACATGCCTTCAATCTCAGCACTTGAGAGGCAGAGGCAGGCTGATCTCTGTGAGTTGGAGGCCAGCCTGGTCTACAGAGTGAGTTCCAGGACAGCCAGGGCTGTTACACAGAGAAATTCTGTCTCAAAAACAACAACAAAGTAGCCATTAATGGTTGAATCTGTCAAGCACAGACACAACCTAATTGTTAAAAATGAGAAACTATAGAGCTGGGCCTGATGGTACAAGCCTGTAATGCCAGAACTCTCCAGAGGTGGACGCAGGAGAGTCAGAGCTTCAAGGCCAGCCTCAGCTACATAGGGAGCTAAGGCTAGCTCAAACTCCAGAGACCCTGTTTCACACCCACCCATCCCTCACCACACATACACTCTCAGTGCTGAGATCTCAATAAAGCTCTGTGTCTAAACTAAAGGAAAACAACACAGATAAAGCGATGAAAAGCTCCAAAGAATGACTTAGGATTCCATGGCAGTCCGCCTCTTACTCAGAAAAAAAAAAAAACGGGACTGTAGTTAACATTGTGTTTGAAGCTACATGAGGAGTCAGCATTCCATCTAACTGAAATAGAATGATTTTAAACACTGGATGTCATTCAGGTGAGCGTGATTATCGACTACGTAAAGCTTGCTTCACCTTCAATGGATGTAGCTGTCATTCACAGATTACAGTGTTCTAGAAGGCTACTGTCGCTGCTTCCCTACAGCACTCCCGGTACCGCCTGCCCTGCAGGCTGCTTTCCTCTCTCTAGGTTTAAACTACACTGTCTGCGAGTTGCTAATTGCAGCTGCTTCTGTGTTTAAAATGTTTTATTTTTTTCAGACACTCTCTTTTTCAAATTTGTTTGTCTGATTGGTTGGTTGGCTGTTACTGTTTCTTCGTTGTTGTTGTTGTTGTTGTTGTTGTTTTTGAGACAGGGTCTCACTGTGGAGCCCTAGCTGGCCTGGAATTCGATTTGTAGATCAGACTAATCTCGAATTCACAGAGATCGATCCGCCCCTACCTCCTGGGTGCTGAGATTAACGGCAGGTGCACCAGACCCCATTTCCACTTTTATTTTTTTTGGGGGGGGATAAGATCTCTCACGGAAACCGAAGCTCATTAGTTTGGCTAGTTAGCGGGCCAAGAGGCTTCAGGGATCTGCCAGTTTCCGTCCTTCCAACTAGGGTTTACAAGCTCACGTTATCATCGTACCCGGCTTTTTACACAGGTTCTGGAAGAGGGAGTCCTAACATTGTCCAGCATGCACTTTGCCAGTTTAAAAAAAAAAAAATTAAAGAAATCTGAACAGATTTCATCTTAGCCCAAGGGATGTTTACCCCTGTGTATTCTGTTCTGTTTTGGAGACAAGATCTCACTGTGTATCCTTAGGTGGCCTGGAACTTGCTTTGTCGTCCAGGCTGGCCTGGAACTGGATCTTCCTGCCTCTGTCTCCCAAGAGCTGGGATTCTAGGCATGAGTCACCCTCCTGGCTACCTTGTGCATCCTGTTTCGCCTCCTGCAAGCAACTCTTTTCCACTCTTTTGTCTTCTGCACTCATGGGCCACAGTGCACACATGGAGGTCAGAGAACAACCTCGTGCTATGGGTTCTTTCTGACATGGTGTCAATGGGTCAGGTGGCTAGTCCTCTCAGCAAGCCCCTTTACCAGATGAGCAATTTCCCTGGCTTTTAAACTCTATTTTTAACTTTAGATGCATAATTATATGGGGCCTATCGTAAGTCAGTAAATCAATATAATATATCAGGATGAAAACAAGGTGTTTAGTGTTTCCCTTTCCTTAGATATTTATAAAGTAATTTTGATTTGTTGTAATAATTATACATACTTACTCATTAAATCAGCTCACAGGAGGCTTCTCCTTAAACATAAAACTTGTGTTTCTTTTGAAGGGAGGTTAAAATGGGATCTCATGTAGCCCAGGTTGGTTGTGAACATACTGTAAAGTTGAGAATGACTTGGAACTGCTGATCCTCCTGCCTCCGCTCCCGTAAGTGTTGGGATTACAGGCACATGTCCCCACACCCAGTTTCTCTCTCTTTATTACATCCTTCACAGGAACGACTTGAAAACACCTGCTCCATACTAACAATATCACTCAAAAACAGCTGAATGCGATTGTCTTTCCGCTTGGCTCATGTATTTTCACTTAGCTGTTATATCTTGTGCTTTGGAAAAAAAAAAAAAAAAAAAAAGAGGGCCTGTGAGGCGGTTCAGCAGGTAAAGTTATGGCTGACAAACCTAACCACCCCCTGACTTAGATTCCCATACCTACTTTGGAGTAGGAAAAGAACCAATTCCTGCAAGTTGTCTTTGGACTCTCATTTTATGCACCGGGGCACATGTGCACCGCTCACCAGCCCCACACACAACAAAAAAATAAATGAATAAATAAATAAATAAATAAATAAATAAATAAATAAATAAATAAATAAATGTCATTAAAAAAATTAAGTTCAAAAAAAAGTGTCGGGGCTCCCAAACCCCTGGCTCGGTATAGACGAATGTCCTCCCTGGTGCTAGCATATTTTAACATATTCTGAAGTTACTCTTGGGGCCTCCCTCTATTGTCAGGTTTATCACGGTCTATTGTAAAGAGTATCTGGCCATACCCCTAGATGGAGGGCCTGGTGAGTGCAGGATTCTGCTGACTTCAGATTAGGCTTCCAAAAGGATGACTCACAGCCGTTCAAGGAGTAAATGAACCCCTCTTGTTTCGGGACGATGTGCTGTGTGGCTCTCCGACACCCTGTATCCGCCCCCCTCCCACTATTTTCCATACGCATTCTCTCCTCTTTTCCGTGTGCAGTCCCCCCACCCATGTGTCCCCCTTCAGCCTTCTCTCTCACCTCAGGTGTCTCACAGGGACACAGTGTTCCCAGAAATGCTGATCTTGATGTCCTTGCTCGTCCTTTGGATGTTGATGACAGTCTTCGAATTTTTCCTGTCTCTTGGAATGACCTCTGAGGTTGATAGCAATTCCAAGATTGTAAGATAAAGGAATTCAAATGGGAAATTCTTGTTTTCGATAGATAGAGCAAATTCTAGACTACCAGAATCAACCTGTGAGTAAGCCCCAAGAAGCTCTAGATAGGAGAGAAATTGCATAGATAAGACTGAAGGACAGAGCTGGGCAAAGCACGTGGTCTTTTTCCCAGTCTTTACCAGAATTTACCTTGATGGGGTTAGATCAAGAGATTTGACTAGAACACTTGTAAATTCCAAATTCCTAGGGCCTTTGAAGCCCACGTGGAGCTCCTAAACATCCCGAAATTTGAAACGATTCAGCTGGAATTAAGTCAGGAATAGAGATGTTTCACTGGTTTCCCTGCACCCACCAGATTTAAGACACAGGACCTAGACATGGATTTTTTTTTTTTTTGAGATAGGGTCTCATATTGTAGCTCAAGATGGCCTTAAACTAGCAGCCAACACCTTGCCTAAGCTTCAACACAATTTACTTAAAAAGCCAAGATCAAGCTGGCTGTAGTGACGCAGTCTGCAAGCTGAGTTAAGCTTACTGAATGAGGTCATCTTGGGCCACACGTGAGTTCAAGATTAACCTGGGCCACTTACAATCTGTCTGAAACACAAAGGAAACCTGTCTTGCTCCGAGAATCCTGCCACATGCAGGCCTGGAACAAAAGAATAGCTTTAACCTTTAGGCCAGTAAAAGTGGTTTGTAATAGGTGGTCAAAAGCACATGAGGAGAAGGGAGAGAATTAAATTTAGCTGGGAGCCAGGCTTGTTGACTCGGGCCTGTAATACCAGAGAATCAGGAGTTCAAGATCACCCTTAGCTACATAGCAAGATCTGTGCAGCCAGGATTACAATGAGACCCTGTCATAGAAAACCAACCAAAGGGGGAAAAAAACTTGAAGGGACAAACTAAACTCAAACTTAAGTTAGATTAAATCTGATCTTAAAGATGTACAATGGTATTATTTGGTGGGACAAGCGGCATCATCCAAATTTCAGCACCAGAAAGAGACACTTCAGGCTTTCATCATTGTTTTCTGAATGAGGACCGTGAGGTGGGTTTTAAGAAGACAGGCGTAATTACAGACAGACCTTAAACTGAACACTGCCAAATTGAGAGGCGCTTTCCACACTTAGCGGTAGGACCCATCGGCTGAGCTCTGTTCCAAGTGCCTTGGGTTCAAGGTTCATTTTGTCTTGTCCCTTCGGACACAAAGGCACCCTGAAATTGCCTGCAACCCACCAGAGGCAGTGGAAAGCTTGTTGCTTTGTTTTGTTTTGTTTGTTTGTTTTTGTTGGTTTGTTTTAATTTAAGCTCTAGGTTTCCTTGGGGAGCTGGGGGAAGTGGCTGACAAATAACACGTTTACTTAGCTTCCCCCTAAAATTTCCCATGGTTAAATGGGTAAACCTAACTCATTTTCTGTCTTAACCCAATTTAGGTCTTCATCACTTGTCTTCATGTGTTTATTTACAGTACCCCCTGGTATTCCCAGGTCTGGCCCTTCCTCCAAGCTTTAACCCAGAACCCAAGAGTAGTCACTCACATTCAAAAATATCCCCTGGTTCCTCAGTGCAGACAGTAGAAATAAAGATTTACTCAAACTTGGTGTCTAGATCCCTTTTAGGATGGGAGTTCATCATCCCTTGCCAAGGCAGCCCCAGGGTTCCTTCCTGCCTTTGTTCACTTCCTCAAGAGATATTTAGGGGCCTGGGAATGCGGTGTGTAGAATGTTTGCTTGGCACACACAAGGCAATGGGTTCAATCCCCTTGACCACAGAAACTTCTTTTTAAGATATTCATTAGATTCTTGCAATGTAATGAACCTTGAGAACACGGGGAAACAAGACAGAGCTCCTACCTTCAAAAAGGTAAAAATGTCCTAAGGAATGAGAAGTAGCATGTATCATAGTCCCAACAGCGTAAGCATTGAACAGTCGTGTACTCCAGTATCTGGTATACAAAGGAAGGGCTAAGCTTGTCTGGGGCTGGGGGTGAAGGCTATCGAGAAGATCCTCGAGGGAAGTGCCTTTAGAGCTAAAAGTAAAAAAATGAGACGGAGCTCTCCAAGTGGGCAAAAGAGAAGAAAAACGTGACATGTGTGAAAACCTACTGAGGAGTCCCACAGCTTACCACAGGACCCATCTATTTTCTCATCGATGAAATGAGACTCACAAGATCTATTTGTGCAAGATCTTTGTGAAGGACCAGTGAATCAATAAAGACAAGGCCCCTAGCATGTAGCCACGACAGCTACAGTAAATGGTAACCACTACTACCACAGCAATAGTAATTCTTAATCCTGCTTTCATAACTGCCACCTTTGATTCAGCCACATTCCCTACACAGTGCTTCTGTCAAAACCGGAATTCAGTTTCTATTTGATGAGTAGGTAGCAACGGCTGATGCTCTGGAACCCTTTCTCAGGACTTAATGTAAGTGATCTCTTTGAAATGTCCCAGTGAGTCTGAAAGAAAACTACTGCTATTCAGTGTATTTTCTATGTGGTAAGGTGTTGCTTACCTTCTCACCTCCATCGATCGTTCAGCAGACAAGAGAAGGGGATGACTTACAATTCACAAAGAAGGATGATTTACCCATGATTGAGCTAGACGAGGCCTAATGTCATACAATGTAAGCACTGGACAGAAATCCCTACATTCTACAAATATTTGTTTGAACGTGTCATTGCTACTTTAGATTCTCTTCAAGAATCCTTCAATGAGTTATCAAGTAACTACCCTGGGTAAGGTGCAAACACCAACTGAAAACTGAACCAAGTTATTCCCACTTGCTTGGACACCTTACCATCCATAATTCTTGCCATGCCACTTCTTGGCTTTCCCGATTAGGTCAATTCTTTTTTTTGTTTGTTTGTTTGTTTGTTTTGTTTTGTTTTTGTTTTTCGAGACAGGGTTTCTCTGTGTAGCTTTGCGCCTTTCTTGGATCTCACTCTATAGTCCAGGCTGGCCTCGAACTCACAAAGATCCGCCTGCCTCTGCCTCCCAAGTGCTGAGATTAAAGGTGTGCATCACCACTGCCCGGCTCCAATTCTTAAGTAGTAGATTTAGACAGTGGCCCACAGTCACAGGTCCCAGAAAGAAGGGACAGAGAGCAAAATGTTCAGGACAGAAAGGACGTTGAGTGAATCCATATACAAGCAAGACTTTTGAAAAATGGAGTCCAGTAAACTGTGAAGGCTCTTGAGACAGACATTGTGTTTCATTATGTAGCCCTGAGTAGCCTTGTATTCCCTATGCAGGCCAGGGTGGCCTTGAATTTCAAATCTTGTCACCACAGTCCAAGTGCTGAGATTACAGGGGCACACCACCATGCCTAGTTTACTTGGGGGCACTAAAAACAAAACAAAAACATTATTCAGACCAAGAGTTCTCAGTGACAGTCCAGGTGCTAGCCTCTAGTGGACTGAGGCTAAGAATGCTGTCAAAGATCCTACAGCACAAAGACAGGTCCCAGCAAACAACTCTCTAGTCTAGTAGATGAAGAAGGCCAGGATGGTGGGACCCCATATACATAATGGTGGCCTGCTAACTTCTCAATGGAGCTCATATAACCAGCTGTGAAATTGCCTGGGAAGAGTATGGGAGAGTGGACCAGGACAGAATGAGTTACTGAAAGACTGTACATCTACATGCCACCAGGTCGGCTCATTCTTCAGGCCACCCAAGAAGCCTCCTCACTCTGATGCTATGCCGGTGTGGAGTGGATTAGAAACACATTCCTCCCAGGG
The DNA here is from genome assembly GCA_902168325.1 of Peromyscus nudipes. Taxonomy (NCBI): domain Eukaryota; kingdom Metazoa; phylum Chordata; class Mammalia; order Rodentia; family Cricetidae; genus Peromyscus; species Peromyscus nudipes. Next base: position 35,012 of record CABHPH010148291.1, read on the forward strand.
GTTTAGCCTTCCTTTCAGGTGGTTGAGTTGCTATGGCTAAACTGTGTTTTAAAAGGCTAATCCCCAGTACCTCAAGCTAGCCTCCAAGTGATGATCCTCCAGTCTTCATATCTCAGCCTCCCATGCATCACCACATAGAGCCTTAGAGCTAGAATATTTACTTATGTAGTTATTTATTTAGTTTTGAGATAGGTCTCCTGTAGTCCATGCTAGCCACAAACTTGATGTGTAGCTAGGGATGATGCTGAACTCTTGATCCTCCTGCCTCTACCTCTTGAGTGTTGAGAGTACAGGCATGGACCACCAGACCCAATTTACATGGTGCTGGAAATACGGACTCTGCACTTTACCCTGAGATTTGCCTGGTCTTTACAGAGATGATCATAGTTAAAGAAGATTGTTCGAGTGAGCTCTCACCACCATGACCAGTATGCTTATCAGAACAGGACCAGGCTGGAGATGGAACCAGGAGGAGGGGTGTGTAACAGGAGCAAGTGCAGGACCCTAGGTTGGACTTCCCAGTCCCACACTAAAGAGGCGAACACTTAGGTCACAAACACACAAGGAAAAGTGTGCCTGTGAAGATAGGTGTTGAGAGACCAGTACCTTAAGTATCTAGAACCATGAGGCAACCAGCCCCTCTTCCTAGACACCCAGTGAAGGCAGCCCTGGCCGACTAACTACCGCCTAGACATCCTCAGTCACACAAATGACTGCAGAGGATTTCAGGAATCTCGAGTTTCTGGACTTCTGCTTTCCCCAGGTACATTCTCTACCTTTTCTTATCTCGCTGTGTGTCCCGAGGTTAATACCAACATCATGAGATTGCTCATGAGGCCTGCCTGCAGTGTCGTCTCTAGCCTTGAGACTGATCAGATAGGGTCCATCCTCAATAAAACCAACTGACTCTCCTGTCCCCAGGCTCCTGTTGATGAGGGAGGAAGCGTCAACAGCTACCTTAGTCAATTATATGGCCTTGTTTTTTCCATTCTAGACCTGGCTTTCTCACTAGTGCTGGCTAGCCACTTAGAGTCAATTGCAGCTTTCCAAATCCATTCATCAAAAGTGAAAAAAGTGATTGATTGGGAGAAAAAAAAAAAAACCCTATGAAGTACATATGTAATAAAGGAGTTGCATCTGAACACATGAAGAACTCATAATGCAATAGTTTTCTTAAACAATGTCTTCTTTTCTTTCTTATTTTGGTTGTTGTTGCTTATTTATTTATTTTACATTTTGTTTGTTTGCTTTGTGTGTGTGTGTGTGTATGTGTACTTGCATGGAGGGGGGTGAGAGGAAAACTAGTGAAATCTATTCTCTCCTTCTACCAAGTGGGGTCTGAGGATTGAGCTCCGGTTGTCAGGTGGCGGCAAGCACCTTCACCTGCTGAGTCCTCCTGTTGGCCCCTTGTTTTTGTTTTTTTCTAGACAAGGCCTCACACTATAGCCTAGGCTGGACTTGAACTAGAAGTGATCCTCCTGTCCCACCCTCTGTAGAGCTAGGATTACAGATGTGTACCCCAACTCCTGGCCAAAGAATACTTCAAGTGAGCAAAGGATTTGCATGGATTTTTCATCAAGGATGGTGGCTAACAGGCAGCTAACAGGAGCCCGCCACTGCTCATTAGAGACGGGCACACCGACCCCATGGAGATGCTGCTTCGTGCCTAGTGGAATGACCGCAAGCAAGAAGACTGGCCAAGTGTTGACACTGCTCTGCAATGACTGGAACTGAGGCAACCAGGGTGACCTCAAGCTTGCCGCAGCCCTTCTGCCTCGGCCTCCTAAGTGCTGGGATTACAAGCTTGTACCTCCATGGCCCACTACCATTGCCTTCTCCTTCTCCTCTTCGTCCTTCTCCTCTTCCTCTTCCTTTGTCTTCTTCTTTGAGACAAAGTCTCCTATGTGGCCAGCTTCAAACTTGTAGCTATCCTCCTGCCTCTGCTTCTCAAATGCTAGAACTGTGGGCATGCATGTGCTACCACCTCTGGTTTCAATGGTGCTTGATGTTGCTGGAGAGAATTGATCCTAGTGAAAACAAGAGTGAATCGGTGTTTGTGCAGCAGGAAGGGTGGAATGACAGACAGACTTCTCGTACATGAACATGAAAGTGTACAATAATCTCATTGGCAGACCATGATCTTCCACCAAACTCATCCGAGAGCCCCTTCTGGGCCTTCTTCTTGTGCGTGGGAGATGAGGGACAGTTGAAGGTTTGGGGCTCTAATCTCAAATACCAAATCCAGCTAATTGCTTAACCTTTCCACTGCTGGCTGTCATTGAAGAGAACAAAATGTCTACTGTCCGGATGAACTCCCAAGTAGTGTAAACAAGAGTCCTCAGCAAGATCCTATCCATTGAGAATAAACACGAACTTATAAGTCAATTTCATAAGGCAATTTTACATTAGTTCTTCTAATAATAGAAAAGGTTACATACCCTCATTTCCTTCTCCTGTAAAATATTTAATATTCTATTGACAATACTTGTATTATATAATTTTCTTATTTTTTCCCGAAACTATCCCTCCACAATATTTTAGAAATGTTGAGAACTGGTGTTTTATCCCAGAGAACTGAGAAGCTTTGGTGTCAAATCCTTTCTCTTGCTGGCTCCAGACAGTCTCCCAACACAAAATGCACTTGTGTAGACTAGAGAAAAAGGCAAACCCCCTTCTGTGGAATGCCATTCATTGCAGTGTACGTGGTGGTGCTCAGGTGCAGTCCAAGCCTGGGGCTACATCGCAAGATCCTGTCTCCAGACAGACTATTTTAAGGAAAATATTTAATGACATAGGAACGTTATTATGACGTGTGTGGGAAACAGAACAGATTAAGAAAGTATGGCCCAGATAGCAGCGAATCTGCCAAAGGTGTTTAGGAGTGGCCAGACAGGGATGGTGGTTTTCCTAGGGGAACCCGCCGAAGAGTAGCAGGTTGGCATCTGAAAGCTAAGTGATAGAACTATAAGAACCTTTCTCTGCTTCCTTCAGCTTAGCTGTATTTGGTATAGCACGTATGTAATCCCTCACAAGCGTAAAAAGTTAGCATGTAGTATAAACTTTCTTGGAGAATGAATACATTGACCAGGCCAACCTAAAACTTTTCAAGACCCCCTACTTCCACCTCCTTAGAAATTTCGATCACAGGTGTGTGCCACTACACTTGGCTTCATCATTAGCTTTTTTTTTTTTTTTTTTTCTCTAAAATGACAGAATGATCCTGCAGTTCTTACTACTGTGGTGGGTCACAGGGTTCGATGCTAGCCTGGGCAACTTAGTGGGAACCTGGCTCACAAAAAATAAATAAATAAATAAATAAATAAATAAATAAATAAATAAAAAGACCCAGCCTGGTGGCACACACCATAATCTCAGTAGCTAGGAGACAGAGGCCACCAGAGTGCCACAGTCTCAAGGCTCCTCTGGACTACAAAGCAAGTACCAGGCCAGCCAGGGCTAAGTAACAAGACACTGTCTCAAAAATAATGATAATAGTCTTTAAACAGGCTGGAGGTGGAGCACTTGTCTGGCTTGTATGAGGTCCTGGGTTCAATCACCAAGTAGCCCAGGCTGGCTTGGAAATCTCTACATAAACTAGGCTGGCCCAAACTCACAGAAACCCACCTGCCTCTGCCTTTCGAGTCTTGGGATTAAAGGCGTGGGCCACCACTCCCGGCTTGATAATTATCTAGTAATCAAAACTGAGTAAAGTAAGACAGAGAGAGAAAAAAAAAAGCAAGCCATGAATAGGAGCACATGCCTACAACTCAGCATCAGCACAGCAAGAGGACTGTCATGTGTTCAAGGCCAGCCTGGGCTACACAGTAAGTTCTGGGCCAACCTGTGCTACAAAGTGAAATCCTGTCAGAAACCTAAATAAGTGAATAATTAAATTGTTAAAACATAGAACAGAGTGTTTTTTAATTCTTCCTTACAGTGTCCCTTACAAAGGTGGCAGTGGTTCACACCCATGACCTCAGCTGCTCTGGAGGCAGAAACTGGAGGATCTCTAGCTTTGCAGATTTAGTGAGATTCTGTCACAAAATAAAATTCACAAAGGACTTGGGATAGAAGTCGATGGTGGAGCCCTTACCTAGCAGCTTAGGGACCCAGAGCCAACACCCAACACTTCAGCAAGAAGACAAAAAGAAAGTTTCAATCATTCATTGTAATGTTTTAGTGCTTTTTACAAAAAAAAAAAAAATCACAAAATTTGCTACTGAGCCTCCTCTTCTGGATCATAAGTGGTATTCAGGGCACACAGGCAAATCCTAAATAATGAAGTAGCACTGAATGACGAGAACAATAGAGCTTAAAACAGACAGCTCAATCAGTCAGATTCCCACAATAACTAACATTTTACTTCAGGCTGTGTGCAAATGACTTCAACATAACATTTAAAGGTGAAGGAAAATGCTTCAGTTGTTTTTTGGTTTTTTGTTGTTTTTTTTTTCTGCCAAAAAAAAAAAAAGTCTGGAGACAGAAAACATCTAATTTTAATGTAACTCTAAGTCCAAATGTAAGGCTAAGTCCAAAGGCAGTACAGCTGTTTGGATTTGGTTGTTTAGCTCAGCTGTTTTATTCTGAGACGGGCACAGCTGCCTTTTGATGTCCTCCTGCTATTCAGGACTGCTGTAGCAGGGCTAAAAGCAAGCAAGCAAGCAGGGGCTGGGCCTGCCCGGCTTTCAGTGACAAGTCTCTTGCTCAGCTTCACATCTCAGCGTTGATTGTGTGAGCTTGGCCTTTCTCTCCAGAATTCTCTCCTGTGAGCTTTGCCTTTCTCTCCAGAATTCTGCTCTCAAGAGCAGTATTGTGGGTGGCAGGATAAATCAGTTCCGCTTTTGAACTATTTCTGAGAATCTGTTCAGACTTAAGATGGCGTTGATATTAAGGATTGTTTGTTCGAGGCAGGGTCTCACTCTATAGTCCAAGCTGCCTCGGCCTCCTAAGTGTTGAGATTACAGGCATGTGTCACCATGGTCTGCTTAAGACAGTATTATTTTAGGCTAAAAATGTAGCCGAAGTGGTAGAGTGCTACTCTAGCATGAATGAGACCTTGGGTTTGATCCCTAGCTATTCGTAAAATCAGGAATTGTGGTGTATATCTGTAATCGGAAGTGGAGGCAGAGAATCAGGAGTTCAAGGCCATCCTCAGCTACATAGCATTTTTGAGGTCAGCCTGGGCTACATGAGATCTTGTCTCACAACAAACGAAGAAACAAACAAAGAAGAAGCTGTTGTATTATTTTTTGTAGCACAGAGGTAGTTCTGCGCTGCACTGCAGAAGTAGTTTTCTGTTGTAGTGACATTTTTTAAATAATCCTTGTCATAGCTACCTAAATAATTACAAATGGAAGAATAAAGTGTTGGAGACGAGCTTTTAAACAATAAAGGGGTGGGACTCAGGGGGCAGGTCGGGGGACAGGTAACTTGAACTTGGATGTGGGTTGGCCATTGTTAAAGCTGAATACAAAGGGTAAGTGTTCACCATGCCGGTCTCCTTTTATATTTGTTTGAAATTTTCATAACAAAAATATTTTAAATATGTAAATTGAAAGCCATAAATGTTTATAATCCTTGCTGCCTGCCTCTGTCTCATATCTTGTGATCTGGGTTGGGAAGCCCTCAGCCTGTGCACATGCATCTAAGTAGAGAGAACTTTCTATGGCCTTGTGACAGCTCACAATTGGAAACCACGGTCATATCCAACACCAAGGCTGTGGGTAAGGGGAACTGTCATTTACTGACTATTCTTATGACCTCACTACCCCCAACAAAGAACTGATAAACTCGGGGTTTATGGCAACAAAGCTTAGCTGGTATTCCAAGGGTCCTGAAGGACATTCTAAAAAGAAGTCTTGCACTGAATGGAAGGGTGGTGGTCCACCAAGAGACAGGTGCTGAGCCAAACACGCAGCTCCCAAAGCCGAGTCCAGAGAGGTTTCTGGGGCAGTGATATTTTTACAGTACTCCTCATCATCCCTACTGAAATAGTTGGGAATGGAATAATAAAGCGGTTGAAAGGTACCTTTAAATAATAGAAGGGTGGAAAGCAGGAGGCAGGTGGAAAGATAGGTAAATTAAAGTCGGATGTGAGTTGGCCATTGTTAAAGCCTGGAAATCTGAGGGATCGCTATGCCAACAGTGGTGATGACTCAGAGCCGAAGATTGCTGACAAAGGCAGGTGATGTCACCACTTCCTGCCCCAGGAAGTCTCAGGTGGGGGAGGAGGAGCTGTGACCCGGGAAGCTGATCAAAGGCCTGGGCACATCTCTCCCTTCCCCTTCATGTGTGCCCTTTTCTCTAGGTATGAGCATCAGAAACATACCTGTCATTCTGTCACGTGAAGATGTTTCCCAGTTGGTGGACAGAGTACTTCCTGGGTGGCCTCTCCAGCTCTGGGGTCTGTTCCTCTGCCTGACAGCTCAAGTCCTCCATGGGTCCCTAGGGACAGTAGGGATCTGCAGTTCCTTCTCCAAACAGATGAACCCACTCACCATCATCTTCTTGGGGCTGACATCTATAGGCTGGCCAGGGTTTGCTGAACACAGAGGAAGCCTGTGCGTGAACTGCAAGCTGGCTTTGGGTCCAGCCTCCTTAGTTCCTCGGTTTTGATGGGATGCCTCATAAGGATAGGGAGTTGCCCACACATGTAAGAGGTGTGCATCATTGTGGAGCTAAAATTGGAACACTTCACTGTCTGTCTGTCTGTCTGTCTGTCTGTCTCACTCTCCCTCCCTCCCTCCCTCCCTCCCTTTCTTTCTTCCTTCCTTCCTTCCTTCCTTCCTTCTTTCCTCCCCTCCCTCCCTTCTTCCCTCTCTCCCTCTCTTTCTTTCTTTCTTTCTTTCTTGCTTTCTTGCTTTCTTGCTTTCTTGCTTTGTAATTTTTCAAGACAGGGTTTCTCTGTGTAGTCCTGGTTGTCCTGGAACTCACTCTGCAGACCAGGCTGTCCTCGAACTCACATGCCTCTGCTGCCCAAGTGCTGGGATCAAAGGTCTGGAACATTTGGCTTTCTATTACTACATTTCCACTAGGAAAAACAAGTCACTTCAACTGGTTTGCATTTTCTTCCTTTATCAGATTACTACAACAATAAGCACATTGGGCTGGGTAGTTGGCTCAGTGTAAAGGGCTTGCTTGCCACACAATCGTGAGGACTGGAGTGCGGATCCCCTAGTACCCTTGTAAATGCTGGGTAGCACAGCAGCCACCTGTAAGTGCAGCCCCCAAAAGGATGTAGAGAATCCTCAAAGCAAGCTCATAAGCAAGACTAGCATATGAACACATGTGCAAATGAACCCTCACACATGTGCATCCATAAACATACAAAACCTGCATGTACACATTCATGCACAACACATGAACACACATGAAAATGGAAAAAGAAAACATAGCATATTAGAGTCAGGTATGGTGGCACATACTTATAATCCCAGCATTCCAGAGGCCAAGGCAGTAGGCTTGTAAGTCCAAGACCAGCCTGTGGTACTTAGTGAGATCCTGACTAAAACATTAAATCATCGTCATCATCATCCTCATAAACACACTGCAGGATCATGGGAAGGCAGGTAATTCATGTTAAATGACTAGGTGGATTCAGAGCACACTCTATTATTGTTAGATCTGAAAACCTGCTCACTTTTCCAATGCATTGGCTGTGACCACCAAACCAACAAGATTGGATTTCACTGCCTGGCGTCTGATTCATTTGGACCAGTGTTTTGGCAAAAATGTCTCTTTTCTGTTAGTTTCAACAACTCTTTACTTTTCTGAATCACAGTTTGTAGGGTGGTCTTTGATGCACTGTTGACTATGACAATCGGGTGTTGGCTGTGCTTCATAAAGTCCTTACAGGGATAGAGTTAAGGGAAGCAAGCGGTGGATTGTCCAGAGGAAAGTTTCCATCACTTGTATCTCTCTGTTCACCATCAGTCCACGATCTGAGACAGGGATACCAGATTCTGCAACATTCCAGCTCCTCCAACTCTTCGACCCACAGGTGTCTGGCTATGACAGAAACCCTGTCCCTGTGCTAGGCTTAGATTAGCAGTGATGACTACATCCACAATTTCCCTCCAGCACCATGGGCATATCTTTGCAATATATCCATGCAATTAACTGTGCTCTCCAGAGGCAGTGCTCCCTACAAAGACAGGGAACCACCAGCCTCCAAAAATGAACAGAGTTTGTGTTTCTATTCCTAGATTAGTGATGCTCTCAGCCTTCATCAGAGAAACTTTGTCAAGTTGGAGGCAGCTAATACAGACTCCCAATGAACGGGTCAATGTAGAGACAGTAGGTGACTGTCGAGTGCATGGCCCTAAATAAGACATCTGTATCATTCTCTCCAAGGCTCAGCAAGCATCACAGAAGGAACAGAAAAAAGTCAGGAGTCGGGGAGGAGTGCCACAAAATCATGTCCCGTGGACACGACACAGCCATTGCACTCATGGACTCACTTTGGCTGTGGTTACCCTCACAAGCTTGTACAAGAGCTGGCCTATCACTGCTTCATCCTGCGTTGGGGAAGAAGAGCTCATGGGAGGAAGAGGTCTTACCCCTCACTGAGGCACTATGGCAGTTAGTGGGTACTCGGGGAGGGGGGGTTATAGACTACACAATAAACTAGGGCCAGCAAGATGGCTCAGCAGGTAAAGATGCTTACTGTCATGCCTGACTCACGCCATGGGAAGAGAGGAACAACACATGGTGGGAGGGACCTAACGCCTGGAATTCATCCTTCGACCTTATATGCATTATGGCGTGAATACACACACACACACCAATAGACAAATAAGCTGAGCATTTTAACACTTAACAGCAGGAGCTGGAAAGATGGTGCTGTACACAAGAGCATTTACTGTCCTTCCAGGTGGTTCCCAGGACATGTCAGGCAGCTCACGCCTGCCGGTTACTCCAGCTCCAGGAGTAAACTTTTCTAGCCTCTAGAAGCGGGCAGAATGGTGTACATTTACAAGGAGGATCAAAATTCTAAGGTTATCCTTAACTACACAGTAAGTTCAAGACTAGCCTGGGTTACATGAGGAGCTATGTGTTTTATTTAGTTCACAGTTCTGGAAGTCCAAGAGACAGCTTCTGTTGGGCTCCTGTGGGACTCATGGCTGAAGGCATTAAGGTAGCAGAGGAAGGCACAGGCTGGGGACGAACTAGTTTATACATCCTTAAACTAACTCTAAGAAACGTCTACCAGTCAGGTCTTAGGCCATGCTTCCAGTGGCCAAAGACTGCTCCACAGGCCACACCTCTCAAAGGCTGCACAACCTCTTGGTATCATCTCACTGGAGACAACACTTAAACGTGACTCGTAAGGTCACATTTGAATCACATCCAGACTACACATCCTGTTTCTTGTAAAGCTCCGAAAGCCTGCAGCCACAGCCACCCTCCCCTTGCTTACTGTTGTGCATAGAGACCCCTACAGAAGATGTGGCCATTTTTTTTCCTTTAGACACTAAGAAATTCTAAAGACGTTAATAGAAAAAGATAACATTGCTAAAATATCATTTCTCAGAGGGAAAAAAAATTCTTCATGAAATACCAAAAAGGCCTGACCATTTACAGCTAACTCTTCACAGCACTGTTCCCTCTTATTACCCACAAAGAGCTGGATTAACTTGCATTATTTCTAATGTTTACTCCTTCAGACTCAACTTATCTGACGCCATCCCGGGATCATAAGTGGTTTTTAAAAAGAAACTCAGAACAAAACATTCATTTCATTTTTGGTCCAAACATTATTCACTTTGCCAGTAATTTCAAAGTCATCACAATGTCAGGGCAGGAAACTTAGCCTTTTCAACAAAGAAATAATTTGAATGCTGATCAGAAGATCGTCTTTAATGCTCCACGGGTTCTTTCAATTTTATAAAAAAAAAAAAAAACTCACTTGGTGAATATTTTCATAACAACAAACGTTGGAGACATTTGGAGTGTCATTCCAAGGAAGCTGCCATTATATAACTACCCTAAGTCGTTATACATGCGCTCAGTGGGCAGGATGCTTATCCAGCGTGTATCTGCCCTTGGGATCCATGCCGAGGAGGTGGTGCACACCTGTGGTCCTGCACCTGGGAGGCGAAGGCAGAAGGCTGTGTTCATTGGTTCTCTTTTCTTTTTGTTGTTGTTTTGTTTTATTTTTCGAGACAGGGTTTCTCTGTGTAGCCCTGGCTGTCCTGGAGCTCGCTCTGTAGACCAGGCTGGCCTTGAACTCAGAGATCCACCTTCCTCTCTGACTCCCCAGTGCCGGGATTAAAGAAGTATTCCACCACTGCTTGGCTTTTGTTGGTTTTTTTATTCACAAACCTGTGTGTGTGCGTGTATACATACAGGTTCACACATATGTGTAGGTAGATGTGCGTAGAGGACAGAGGTCAACCTTGGGTCCCTTCAGATGTCATCTACCTTTTTTAAAAAGTACATTTACTTATTTATGTGTGTGTTGGAGACAAACAGAATAAGTAACAGAAACATATGTGGTCCACAAAGCACAGTACATTTACAATTTGTCTCTTTTACAGAAAAAATTTGACCTCTGATTTTTAAAAACATATATATGTAAAAAAATTGTATTGATTCTTTGAGTGACCTCTGATTTTGACAATAGGTTTGGAGATTTAATTAAAGATCTGTGTATAAGACTGGGAAGGTGACTCAGTCAGTTTTAACCATTTTTCTTCAGAATAATAATGGTATTTCCTCAGTCCACTCAATTCCAGCATCCCTGATGAAAGTCTGAGGCAGTTCAACTTGATTTTGCAGGGAATGTTTCACACTTTCTGGAAGTGGAGCATTGTCTTGGGCCCAGAATTTGAAAATCCCACACTGACACACATCTACTTTACACTGGTTGGTGAAGGACAACCCAAAGGTCTTTCAAGCTTGCAATTGCTGTCCTCTACAGAGCCCTCTTAAGTTAGTGACGTTATGTTCCTTTACTTCAGCCATTAGCCTGTCTACGATCATTTTTTGTCTTTTGTATGTTCTGATTGCTTCATTGTTACAGCTTTCTAATATGGGACGCCATTAAAAACAGCTTTTTAAATTTATTTTACACATACTATAGTGTGCGTGTGGAGGCCAGAGGACTTTCAAGATCTGTTCCTTCTGCTCAGCCTCACATGGACAGATTCACACTGCACGTGACTTTTACCTGCTGAGTCTGCCAAATGACCCTCTTTTCTTCTTTTTTTTTTTCCCCACAACCCCTCCCATTGTTTTGTTTTGTTTTGTTTTTGAAATTTCACTAGTATACCCAATTGGCACGGAACTCACTAAACAGAGCAGGCTGGCCTCAAACATGCACGGGTTGGCACCAATGGTATAAGTGGGAGGGTAAATGTGCTCAGTGCCAAGCCTGACGACCTGAGTTCAATCTCCAGAACTCACTGTGGAAGGAGAGAATGGAATCCACCTTGAGAGGAGAAAACCAACTCCCGCAAGATTTCCTCTGACCCCCCTATGACAAATATCTCCCCAACCCATACACAAACAACCAAATGAATGAACAAATAAATGAATACAAATTTTACAACCCTGGAACGTTCCTGCCTCTGCTTCCTGTGTGTTGGGATCATAGGCATGCACCAATACACAGACTTCTTTTCCTTAATGCTCACCATGAAAATGTTCATGAAATAAGTCCCGCATTTTGTCAGCCGTAGCCCTGAGTCATGGAAAGGAAAGGGGAAACATGTCTCCCGCTGATTCGTTTTACACTGGAGCACTGCATCTCACCAAAGACGAGATCTGGTGAGAACAGACCGAATAATGGAGAAGAAAAGCCCTCATGGAGGTTCAGCTCCAACCAATCCAAAAAAGCTCCAGCAGGCTTAGCTAGAGATAGGAAACAGGTCATAGCTGGAGTGAACCAGTTCTGTTCACCAGGGCCTGCTTATCTGAGTCTCTTAATGGAGGCCATGAATGGTGTCCTTCTTATAAGCTGTGAGGGAAGAATGCAAGGACCAGGGGAGATAACGTAACCCAACTTTGCCTCCAGAGAGGGAGAAGGAGCCACAGACAGTTAAAACTCAAGAGGCTGATGGATTTGAAATCAAGTCGCATAGCTGCCTCCCGGCCAATTGGAACCTGATGTGCCGTCTTTGTTTATGAAGAAACACTGGGGATATGTTGGAGCCCAGATAATCATTTAGTGCACCCAACAGTGACCAGCAATTAAATTCCTCGTAGCTTGGAAAATACGTTGAGCAAGTTGTCTTTTGCAAATTATATTTCCCTTAAAGACTAATAAAGCTTAAAAATCTGCAGGCCATTACATGTTTGCTTGCATTATAACCCTAGTTTCACATTCGTCTACCTTATCAAAAATCCAACGCCAAAGACGATATCAACAACACAACACAAGAGGAAAATTGGCTAGCAGTAGATTTATTCAATTGTTGCAGTGATTTAAGCCAATTCACACAGCATCAAAATGTAATTGTTTTTAAGTGTTCTTTATTAACCAGTAATAGCAGTAATACAGGAATGGGTAAATTCTTTCAATGAGGTGGTAATAGTCTCTGACCAGAAATTGAAAATCTGAAGGAGAAAACCCTAAGAAAGACCACTAATCAAAATTGGAACAATTACTCAAATGCTAGAGTGTCATATGTCTCTAACTACGACAGGGCTGTGGCCAATACTGACAGACAAGAATTCAAGCAGGTAGCTAGCAAAAGAGAAAGGGGCCGTGTGGAGGCAGTAGATGGAATGTTAGCACTGAGGAGGTGGAGGCAGGGGGATCAGGAGCTGCTTCAGAGCAGCCTGTGAAGAAGAGAGAGAAACAGCTGAGTGACAGGAAGAAGCAGAAACAGTTTGTTTTGTCATTCAGGGTAAAGTTGTATCATAGTGTTGGGAACTTCAACGCCAGTGAGGTCTGGGAACCAAATCAAGAACAAGGTTCCTAGCTATAAGGTGGTAGCTAATTCATGGAATTATAAATTACAAGTGACTATCCATGTCTTTGTTCCAAGAAATCAGTGGCCAGGGCTAGAGGATGTATCATAGCTGGTCTATTGCTTCCCTAGAATGTCCGAGGCCTGTGTTTGATCCAGCGCCTTATACAGTAGGCATAGTGGCGCAGGCCTTTAAGCCCAGCACTTGGGAGGCAGAGGCAGGCAGATCTCTGTGAGTTTGAGGCTAGCCTGGCCTACATCGTGAGTCTTGGGATAGCCAAGAGCTATATAGTGAGACCCTATCTCAAAAGAAAAAAAAATGTATAACAATGATAATAAAATTCCTATACTCCCACCCCCATTTTGCCTTATTATTAAAAGTATAAATTAGTAACACAAAGGTAACAATAAATAAGTAAGCATTAACTGATAGAATTATCAGTGGATGAACACTGGCACACTAATAACATCCTTCACGAGTTTCCTTGGCCCTCCCTCCCTTCCTCCTCCTC
>CABHPH010148294.1:0-33469 GCA_902168325.1 Peromyscus nudipes
CAGGTGTAGTGGTGCACACTAATCTCGGGCTGGGCAGTGGGAAGCAGGAAGATCAGAAGTTCAAAACCATCCTTGCCTACATAGTGAAATCTGCTCCAGCTGGGCTACCTGAGACCCTGTCTCAAAGGAAAACAGAAACCATAAAGAAAACACCAGCCCCAGATGGCTTTGCTAGTTAATTCTACTGAAAGTTTTAGTAAGAACTACTGATTCTGCACAAATTTCCAAGAAAATTAAAGCCATACTTTCCTGAGGCCCCCTCCGAGAGCATCACTAGCCCAATGCTGAACCAGGACAAGGGCATGATAAAAAAAAAAAAATCCAGGCCACACACTTCATAAACAGAGAGACTTCTAAAGAAAACCACAGTAAGCCAAACCTAAACTTTTATCGATTAGGGTTTTATCCTAAGGATGCAAAAATTGGCTTAAAATTTGAATTCAATTAATATAATTTACAATATTTGCAAGTTGAAGGTGCACAAGTGCTTAACACTTCCAAAACTTGCAAACAAGGAAAGCGAGACAGGGTGTCGCCTCAGTGACATCTGGCGCCTGAATGTTTATCCATCCCCAGACAGAAGTCACCTGTCGGCTCCCTCATCTTCAGTGGGGCGATGCTTGGAGGTAGGGCTTTAGGAGGTGACTGAGTCAGGAAGATGGAGCCCTTAGGGTTAATGTCTATGTAAGAACAGGTAAGAAAGCAGATCTCTCTCACTCCTGTGGAAGATACAGCAAAACCCTACCTATTGACAAGCCCAGAGACTTCACCGGGAACTGGACCAGCTGGCACCTGTAAACTTCCCAGCCTCTGGAGCACTGGAGCTGGAGAGATGCCTCAGTGGTCAAAAGGGCACACTGTTCTTGCAGAGGACGTGAGTTCAGTTCCCAGCGCCCATTTTGGGTGGCTCACAACTACCCGAAACTCAAGCTCCAGGGATCTGTCGCCCCCTAATGGTCTCTAAGGGAGCCTGCACTCATGTGCACATACATACCTGTACACACACACACACACACACACACACACACACACACACACACACACTTTTTAATTTTTTAAAAAATAACATACTTGTATTGTTCAGATCACCCCAATCAGTGCTGGTTTCATTTTAACCAAACTAAAACTGCATGGCTGCAAAAGATCTGCAGATATTCATGAGACAATATTACAGCAAAGATGTCTACCAGTTTTCAGTAGTGGGGAGTGAAGCCTGAGCCTTGAGCATGCTAGGCAAGTGTTCTACTGAGTTCTACTGAGTTACAGCCCCAGCCTCAGCCCTCTTTTTCACTTTTTATTTTGAGACAAAGTCTCACTACATTGCTGACCTTGAACTCACTCTGTAGCTCAGGACAGTCTTGAACTTTTGATCCTCCTGCCTCAGCCTCCCAAGTAGCTGAGATTACATCTGTACCATGAGGACCAGCTAAAATGTCCCCTCTTACTGATTTAATCAAGTATCTGAACTGAGAAGAAATTCGTCCTCCTGAAGAAAGCTGTTTCTGACTCCATGCTGGGAGTGTCCAATGCTGTGCCCCAAAAATGCTGGCTTGTGAAAAAATGCCCGCCCCCCTGATATCTCACATCACACCCCTTTTCCTTTTGTGTCCCTTAGTCTGTTAAGGAGCTTTATAAATATTAAACCAAGCTGAGTCCCGGGGTTTTGAAGGAAAACAGTCTTTTCAGGATAGAAGAAAGAACCCAGCCCATTCCGAATACATTTAGAAAAAGCTGACCCTCCCTCCCACAGTGACCTATGACCCGGAGGAGAGCTGGCATCTGCAGGACACATTTAGAAGCTAAAACAAGCAACTGAGGAGTAAGGAATAGGCTGGATGTTCTCTGAGGGTCCAAGTGGGTCCACAGTTCTGATGTTATACTCACAAGAACAGGCCCAAATCTTGTCATTAATTTGTAGGGACCCCAGGCAGGTTCAGCCCCCTCACGAAGCCACATATACCCATGTGCCTCTGGGGCCTCTCTTGAAACTAGATAGATATATGAGGCCGTGTTTTTATGTTGCCATGATGCAATCCCAGAGAGTGGCCAACTTTATAAAGGAGAGGTTTATCTAGTTCACAGTTCTGGGGGGACCCAGGACCTTTCAGAGTGTGTCCACAGTTATTCTGAGGACCTCCCACAAGGCTCCACCTTTGGCAAGTCCCACCATCAGCACTCTGGGGATCAAGCCCCCAAAGCATGAGCCTAGGGTGGAAGCACTGGAAGATCGCCTCCCTGTGGGCATGCATTTTCATCCTTTGTCTGCCTAGGAGTCCTCAAGCCATTAGCATGGACTGTTCACTATAGTCAGAGCCGCTTCTTCTAGACATTGCTTCTTCTAGATCTTTGAGCAGATACCCCCTCACTCAGGAAGCCTTCCCTACAGACCTCTTACATAACACCCCTACCACTACACAACACCCTGCATGCATTTGTGTGTAGAAACCAGATGACAATCTCAGGTGTCACCCTCCAAAATGTCACCCTCCACCTCCTTTGAGACAAAGTCTCTCATTGGCCTGGAGCTCACTAATGAAGCAGGAGTAGCTGGCCAACCAGCTCTGAGGCTCTACCAATCTCCATCTCCCCAACACTGGGATCATCCTCTGGAATCAAAGTCAGGTCCTCATGCCCACACAGCAGCTGCTTTACCAGTTGAATTGTGCCCCCAACCTTTGCTAGAGTTTTTGAGTGCTTGAGCCTCTAGACAGGGCCCAGAACCTGTCTCACAGATGTCTATTGACTGGAAGAAGGTCATAAATGACACAGATGGCTGTAGTTGAAATTTTCTGTCCCTCTAGCCAGCTCCCAAATAACCACATGGAGGCTTCTTATTAATTATAAAAGCTTGGCCATAGCTTAGGCTTGTTACTAACTAGCTCTTTCAACTTAAATTAAACTGTTTCTATTACTCTACATATTACCACATGGCTTGTGGATTTACCTATCCTCCAGCATGTCTTGCTCCCTCTGTGTCTCTTGGCAACCCTACCTTTCTTCTTCTCCACGCTCTCTTTTTGTACACAAGTCCCACCTGACCTCTATCTGCACAGCTATTGGCCATTCAGCCTTTTCTTAGACCAATGAGAACAACAAATATTCACAGTGTACAAAGATTGTTCCATAGCAGATGGCAGTGACCAACAGTTTAATCTTATAATCTTGACCTCCAGTGCTTTCTTCGGGGTATCCTTCTGGGGGTTGGGTGGTGATGGGGCTGGTGCCATATTTCCCAGGAAGAGACACCGGGCCAAGTTTCTGACCTGTGTATCATCCTCTGTCATTCCCCAGGTGACTATAGCACACACAACGGGCCCTCCACGCCAGCAAAAGAGGGCGACACAGACCGGCCCCATCGGGCCTCAGACGGGAAGCTCCGCGGCCGGTCAAAGAGGAGTAGTGACCCTTCCCCGGCAGGGGACAATGAGATCGAGGTAACCAGGGGTGTCTAATGGGGGGAGAAGCTGATCTCTGTCTGTAGCCTGAGTCACTGCTGGGGGCCGAGGCTCTCCAAGCCTTTGGTCAGTTACAATTTGTAAGCACAACCCAGTGACAGACAGCTCCACTACCCGGGGTTACAAACCCAGAAGAATCAGGTTGGCGGCATAGAGTCCTGCTGGGTAACTAATCTGGGGAAGGACAGCCTGAGAGCCAGCATGGACCATGCTTCTCACACCTCAGTGACATCCAAGTGCCCCAGGGGACCATGGGGCCCTCTCAGAGGCTCCAGTTCCATAGGTCCTGAGCAAGACAGAGAAGTGGCATGTGTAACAAGCCCCTTAGCCTGCTGAACCCTAGAGGGGGCTTACCCTGAGAGCTCCTGGTAAGGAAGATGATGGGCAGGGTCTTCAACTGGAATACAGTGGTGGGGACACTTTGTAAAGACCGGTGCCAGGTCCCATCCCAGACCAAGTGACCATAGGTGGAGGCAGTTTAGGAAATCTGGCTCGTCCCAACCTTGGGGAGGCTCAAGGTCTACATCCTCCAGGTGGCCCTAGCAGCTCAGGCAGGGAGGTCCCCATCCTGGGCACAGAAGCACCTGCGGAACCAGAGCCGGGAGGGACCTTCACCCTCAAGCAGCACACCGGCTGTACCCCACACCCCCGATGTGGGGACTCCAGGTCCCAGTGGTTCCAGTGTGCAACCAGAGCTGAAGAGGCTGACCTGAAGGGCATGCTGGCATTCGTCAGATGTGGAAATCTTCCTTGAACCAGTCTGCATGGGGGAGGAAGACAGTGGGGACACAGGCCTCATGACTGCCATTGAGACAGACCCAAGTGACCACCGCATACCCGGGGAAGAAAGCAAGTTCAGGGGTCCACACTGCTCTGCTGGTTAGCTGCCGTATGCTTTAGACCACTGCATATACCGGAAAGAAAGTAAGCAAGTTCAGGGGTCCACACTGCTCTGCTGGTTAGCTGCCGTATGCCTTAGACCACTGCATACACCGGAAAGAAAGAAAGCAAGTTCAGGGGTCCACACTGCCCTGTTGGTTAGCTGTCGTATGCTTTGGGACTTGAGTAGTATCAACAAAGATGGGATGTGTGCCAAGCATGTCAAACACGACATGGTACCACTGTCTCCTGCCTGAGCCCCTCACAGAACAGCCACAAGCTCAGACCCCAAGACCCTGCATCTCTGTCATACCTTCAAATCAATGTGACCTGGCCAAGCATGGTAGCACACACCTTTAATCCCAGTACTCGGGAGGCAGAGGCATGCAGATCTCTTTGAGGCCAGCCTGGTCTACAGAGTGAGTTCCAGGACAGCTACAGCTGTTGCACAGAGAAACTGTCTTGAAAGACCCAAAACAAAACAAAAGAAAAATCAGTGTGACTTTGACCCTGCATCCACATCCCATCAGACTGGTAGAGATCCCACTTCATTACTGAGCCCTGCCCCCACTTCCAGAAACATATGAAAATCTTAGGGTGTGGGGGACCTGCCCCCACCTTTTACCCCCAGGGTACTCTTGAAGAGAGAGGGATAAGAGATTTAGATAGAAGAATAGAGGAGAGAGAAACAGATAGAAACACAGGATAGCTTCGGGAGGGCCTGGATCCTTATCCACCAGCCCAGAACTTGATTCAAAAGGGCTTTTTATAACAATGCCAAGGGGCAAGGCAAAAGACCTCCCCCTGCTAGATACAACCAAGTGTAGACCCTTCCAAACACCTGGTACCCAGGCCTGTGGTCCAATCATCCTCTTACACAGTCCTGTTGGGTAAAGCAAGCTCAGATCTCACTAGGAAACCTCTGTGGGCTCCCACATTAGGGTTTGCGTGGTCTCAGGACACAGATGGGCAGCCACTGCCCCTTTCAGCTTGGATGCTGCTGCCATCCTCTGTGTGACCCAGTAAGAGGTCAGCTGCTTGCTTGGTGCCATACTGTGCACCGGCCATGGAAATCACTCTTGATCTTAAGGACACTGGAGCACCAGCCACCAGTCTTTGGTGGCAAAAACCAAAACCACAGAACCTACAGGAAAGGAAGGAAAGGAAGGAAAGGAAGAGGAGGCTGCAAGAACCAGGTGGAGCCCAGAGGGATGGCTCAGCCAGTAAAAAGCTTGGTACTCAAGGACCTGAGTTTGAACCCCCCATGTAATAAGCCAGGCTGGAGGAGGGCAGCCTCTGGGGGAGGGGGGACAGGGTGCGGACAGGGCAGAAGCAGGTGGATCCCTGGAGTTTGATGACCAGATATTTCAGCCAATCAGTGATCTCCAGATTCAATGAGAGATCTCTCAAAAAAACAATCAAGGAAGACATTGGGCTTTAATAGCCAGCCTCAACATGCATGAACACACATCTGTACATTCACATGCACACACACACACACACACACACACACACACACACACACACACGAAGAACAAAGGATTAAAGAAATACAAAACCCAGGGAACGACCAGGGTCTTTCACGTGCTGTTCCACCAAAGAGCAGGCTATTTGAGAACGCAGCACCACTTGACCCAAGGTCAGACTCAAGGCCCACTTAAGTGTTATGTGTGTCCCTTGATTGACACCCTATGGCGTGGGGGACGAGGATGCCCTTATCAGAAGACCTGGGGGACACAGGCCAGGAGCACCCACTGCTGATGTACCTGGTACCACGTGACCCACTGGTGCAGATTTAACAGTGGCTTGTGGCTTTGCTGTTCCATCCTGGAAAGCATCCTGTGGACTTCACTTTTATCCCTTCTATTAGTCATAGCAAACTATGCACTCTAGGACTCTGCCAAGGAGAGCTCCCCCTGCTGAAAGGACTGCCCTCAGCCTGAGGCGTTCTATCCTCCCCTCCCTCAGTCCCCACCCCTTTACTTTGAAATGGGCTCTCACTATGTTGCCCAGAATGGTCTCGAAGTCCTGAGTTCAAGCCATCCTCCTCCCTCAACCTCCCAAATAGCTTCGAGTCCAAAGGAATGCTACGTATATCCAGCTGTGTAGCCAGGCTGGCCAATGATCCTCCTGCCTCAGCTTCCCATTGCGTGTACAGTAGGGTAGGGCTTGAGACAGGGCCCTGCTACATAGCCCAGGCTAACCTCAAACTCCAAATCCTCCTACCTACCTCAGCCTCCCTGGTGCTGGGATTACAGGCAAGTACCACTGTGCCTAGCTTCCCCTCCATCTTAAATCTGCCCCTTCTCACTGAACTGAACTGGGTTTGGGTCTTTTCAAAAGGGCTCCTGTTGTCTGTGGCCGGCCTCCCTCCCGCTTCCCTGCATGTCTCCACCAGCTTGAAAATGCACAGAGTAGCACAGGCGTTGATACTCCCTTCTCGAGAACTCTGCGCTCACCTGCTATAGCTTCTGCTCTTGATGAGAACCATGGGAGTAGAGAGAGACACTGGAGAGGGGGATGGGAGGGTCGCAACAAGGAAGTGGGGGTTCACAGGGCAACATTCTGGAAACACCTGCTTCTCCATCCTAAAGGACCAGCGTGTGAGAACGGGCACCGAGGTGTGAGCAGTGCTGCACTTCGGAGTTTAATGTCAGCAGGCCCGCTCACACCTCTTAAGTCTTTGACAGTTTCATAAACGACAGAAGCCCAGGAGAGAGGCCTGTGCTGAAGTGGCAGTTCTGAGGTGTGTTAGCTGAAACCCTTAGGCTACGGGTGCCAGGAACCAGCTTGAACTGGCTGACGTGTAAAAGCAGAATTTCTCTGAAGGATGCAGAACCCTCTTAGAACTCAGTGGCAGTGGACAGCAGGACAGTGGAGCATCAGAGTGGTGATGAGATCAGCCTGGGAAATGGGACAAGGAGAGAGGTTGGGTCTCTCTCCTCTCCTGTGAAGGAGCTAAAAGCCCCCCCACACCTGTGCCTTTTCAATGGCCCTGCCCCCATACAGTGCTCCTCAGACTGCTCCAGCCTCTCCCTACTCTCACTGAAGCCAAGTCCTGGGGAAGTATTGGGCCCATCTCCATCTGCAATGGGCCTTCTCTTCCCCTCAGGCCGCTTGACTACTAACAGTCCCCAAAGATGAGACTGTGGCTTTCTCTGAGACCCCAGTTTAAATCTCAGATCTACCTGGGGTAGTTAGGGATCCACCCAGCTGCAAGTAGCCATGGTTAGGGAGCTGCAAAATGTCCCCAGGAGTTCCTCCACTAGGACTTCAGGCTGAGGGCCAGTGAGGTGAGGAGATGGGGTGCAGGGCTGCTTGATAGAGGTGGGTAAGTTAAAAAAAGACTGCATGGATCTGAAGACATTCACAAATTGCTTTTTAACTCCACAATTAAAACTTCTAAGTTAAAAAAAAAAGGGAAAAAAAACCTTCTAAGTTAAATTGATTCAAGGCATTGAGTTCAAATGAATTAAGATTGGCATAGTTGAACTTCAAAAAGCCTCTTCAAAAGTGATTGTTTCCTAACCTTTTCTATATGGCCTATATGACCCATAGTAAGAAATACACTCAGGACCGAGGAGATGGCTCAGTGGGTGTTGTACTTTGTTTTTCTGTTGCTGTAATAAACATGAAGACCACCGGGCAGTGGTGACCCACACCCTTAATCCCAGCACTCAGGAGGCAGAGGCAGGTGGATCTCTGTGAGTTCGAGGCCAGCCTGGTCTACAAAGTGACTTCCAGGACAACCAGGGCTACACAGACTGTCTCTAATAATAAAAATAAAATAAACATGATGACCGAGCAACTTAGGGGAGGAAGGAGTTTATTTGGCTTAGACTTCAGGCCGGAGTCCATCACTGAGGGAAGTCAGGACAGGAACTCAAAGCAAGAAGCAGGGGTAGAAACTATGGAGGAATACTGTTTACTGGCTTGTTCAATGGCTCTTGCTCAGCTAGCCTTCTTACACAGGCAAAGCCCACCTGCCTAGGAGTGCTGCCACCCATGGTGGTCTGGGCTCGCCTACATCAGTCCTCAATCAGGACAATCTCTCATGGACATGTCCACAGGCCGGTCTCACAAAGGCAGTTCTTCAGCTGAGGTTCCCTCTTCCCAGGTGACCGACTCTAGGTTGGGGCAATCTGAGAATAAAAACTAGGATAGAAGGTACAGTGCTCGCTGTGCAGGCATAAGGACCTGAGTTCGAATATCCAGCACCCACTTAAGAACCTGAGCATGGCAGTGCACTTTTGTGACCCTAGTGCTGGAAGACCCCAGGGGTTTGATGACCAGTCGGCCTGGCCCGTCAGTAAACTCCAGATTCAGTGAGAGAGCCTGACTTGAAAAACAAAACAGGGAGTGATAGAGGAGGGTACCTGGTGGACCTCCAGCCTCTACATGTGTGTGTACCCGCATACACATATGCAAAAGTGGGTGGGGAAAGTCAAGTCTGGGAGGACTGGGCCAGCCAAACGTCAGACCTGTTATGACTCTGGGCTCAGAGAGCAGTGAGAGATCACGTCTAAGATCTGGAGAACATTGTCTTCTAAGGAGAATTCTGTACCCAGAGAAAATATAAATAACAGGTTTGCTAAAATTTAGGAAAGTTGCTCTCCATACATCCCTTCAGAAGACGTGACTTAAGGAAGCACTCGGGTAAAACAAGGCAGAAAATTGAGAAAGGGAGAGACTTAGAGTCCAGGGAACAGTGGATCCCACTCAGAAACACATGGGATGGAATTCTGAGGATCACGATCTCAGGGAGCCCAGGGGTGATGCAGTCCACACTGCCCCATCCCATCCCTGAAGACGCTACTCTCAGGACAAGGGCTGTGACTAAATCTGAGATTGTAGTGAAGGCACAATACACCAAGAAAGAGAAAGACAAAGCAATGAATAAGCTCCACCAGAGACAACGAGTTCTGCGGGCAGGTGTGACTCATCTGGGAACACACTGAGGTTATTGGAATCAGGATGCATTCGGGAGAATGAAAGATGGACAGGGAGACACGTGACCTTGATGGTAGGCGTGTTCTCCTCAAAGTGGATCAGGAGCTATGAGGTTGGATAGATGTGTTTCTTGTCTTTAACGGCGAACAATAATCAAAACATGTAAGTAGCTCCTAGATATTGACATTTAAAATCATCAAATTAGGGCCCAGAGGACAGACAGCTCGGCAGGTAAAGGCACTTACTTGCTGAGAAGACTAATTCCATGAGTGGGCTCCCTGGAACCATGTAAAGATAGGAGAGAACTGACTCCTCTGACCTACACACACACACACACACACACACACACACACACACACACAGTGGTACACACACCTACACATACATCACTCGTATATAATAATAGTCTTTTTTTAAAAACTCCACGTGTAGAAGACATTTATAGTTCTGAAACTAGACGTTCAGGTTGGTTTGCTCACACTGATAATGGAGAAGAAAAACCAGTGGCCCTTGAGAACAGAGACAGAGATGAGGTAAGGACACACACACTGCCCTTGCCTGCTTGGTCAAACTCTGTCTTAGACCAGGGAAGAAATGCAACGGTTCCATTTGTAAAAATGGAAGATTCTGATGGATTCAAAAGAAATTGTCAACTTGTTGGCAAGTCCATGAGGAAAGCTGCCCCTGGGTTATTTAGAGGTGCGGAGTCAAATTTGCTACAAACAAAAATATCTAGAAGTGAATGGTCACTTGGTAGTAGCTCACATTGTCAAGCGAGTCCTAAGGTTTCTTCAAGCGCTGGCTTGGCCCAAATGCCTCCTTTTTTGAGTTTTTATGTGAAGACCTCCAGGTTCCAGCATGGGTGGGGCTGGTAGGAGTACAGATATGGCCACGACAGTACACTTGGCACAGTTGGGGTTCGGCAGCGGCGGCTCAGGGCACAGTGTGGACCACCTGTTTTATGACTTAATGTGTCTCAAGACTTCTCCAAGAAGGTTGAGATCTGCAAGTCAGACGTAAGTGACTCCATCTTCTCTTCCTCTTTTCCATCACAGCGGGTGTTCGTCTGGGACCTGGATGAGACAATCATTATTTTCCACTCTCTGCTCACGGGGACGTTTGCATCCAGATACGGGAAGGTAGGGATCCGTTTTGTCTTTCTCTCTTTTCTTAAAAAAGGAATCGCATTTACTTATTTGCTTATTGTGCATGCATCTGTGTGTCTGGGGCTGGGTGTGAACATGTGTGGTGCTGTAAGGGTGGAGGTCAGAGAACAGCCTGGGGAAGTCAGTTCTCACCTTCCACCATGTGAGTCTCGGAAGTTGAGCCCATGTCATCAGTCCTGGCAGCAGGTGCCTTTACCCACTCAGCCAAATGTGACTGTGTGCCCAGGCTGCTTCTCCTGCGAATCATGGGGGCTGCTCACAAGAAACCTATCAACCCAGAACCGCCCCTTTGGGTCAGCCCAGGATTAACACTATGAAATGTTCCTTCGGTGTGTGAGAATTTCATCAGTTTCCTATCTGCCATCTCATGAATTTGCTTCCAACACATGAAGTCATCAGTGTCTGTGATTACCAAAGTCCTTGGGGGTCTACTTCCTTGAAAGGCGGGGTACACCATAGCCAGACACATAGTAAGCTAGAAAATGGGGCAAAGTGCTTTCCTACTCCCCAGTATCTGGACTGTGACACAGATGTGTGGAGGCCAGAGGTTGACAGTGGGTAGCTTCCTCTGATTGTCCCCACATCTTTTGAGGTGAGGGTCTCTCTCTGAACCTGGAACTCACTGATTTGATGAGATTGGCTGGCCAGCAAACCCCAGGACCCTGCCTCTGCTGCCCACTCTGGGGTGCCAGGTGCACACCACCGTGCCTGGCTTTTACCCAGGTGTCGAGGATCTGGACTCAGTGCCTTGTGCTTATGTGGGAGCATTTTACTGACTGAGCCATCTCCACAGCCTGCTGTGGACTTACAGACCACAGACGAACCATCTCTTCAGGGCGATTTGTAGGGGTTGAATGTGCTACCTAAGAGGAAAGCATAGTGGCCATCCACTCAGAGGTGAGAGTCGGGGGCAGCTGCTTCCAGCATGGGTGGAGAAAGAGACTCACCAGGCCTGGGAAACCCTTTTGTTTCTACTTAGTGTGCTGGACTTGACATCACCTCATGGCTTTCCCAGCTGCTTGTGGTTTTTATGGAGGCTATAACAAGCTGGAGGTGTGATTAACAGGGTAGATTTATTGTCTGCCACAATGCTGTGCCGGATATAAAAATGGTGTCGGGGGCGCAGAAATCTCCTGCCCATAGACACACCATTAATATGTGTGGCAGGGACAGCGCATGCATTTTCAGGCTCTGTGAAGCTTAGGTGAGTGCCAGCAGAAAGAGTGGTACAGACATTAGCGGGCTCAGCAGCCACAGCAAACACATGCCCTCCCCTAGGGCCAAAACTAGCAGGTACACTCTCCCCCAGGGCTATTGTGTGGGTGTTCATCCACTCAGTGCGGTCTCTCTCTCTCTCTCTCTCTCTCTCTCTCTCTCTCTCTCACACACACACACACACACACACACACACACACACAAGCACACACTGAATGTACATTGGGTGAGACTCTGTGGGCCCAGAAGAAGCCATCCTTCCTATATGTGTCCCCTCGGTGTCTTAAGGGAAAGGACCCACCTAGCACTCCATTCTGGGTCCCATGGCCTTGGCCCATATCATTCCTCAATGCCAGCCACCAGTCCCCAGCGTCACTCCCTCAGCCCAGTCACCACCTTCAGCTGAACCTCTGCTTTCCCACCCACTCATCTCAACCTCCCAAGCAGCTGTGACAGCAGATGTGTGCCACTGTGCCCAGCTTCAGTTCTTATAGTTGATGTCACCTTCTTCACGGGCTCTGTCCTAACCACGTCCATCTATGCATCTCTCCCTAGAGAAGCATGTTGCACTTCTACCATAATTCCACGCTTCATGCATGCCTCCTTTGTGGACACAGGGCTCTGAGGACAAGGGACCATGAGCATTTCTCACCTTCCTAACCCAGCATGGTCCAGGGGACAGGCTTGCTCAGTGAGCCTTTGTTGGATGAGTGAGTCAGGGTGATGTCCTAGGATGCCTGACCTCTGGAGGACCAGGATTCCCATTTCTGTCTTGTTCATTGTTTCATATGCGGTCATAGAACATAGCCTCCCACTTAGCAGGCATCAAGTAATTGTTTGCAGGAAGCAGGGAGGGAGGGGAGGAGTGAGGGGAGGGAGAGGAGGAGGGAGGGGAGAAGGGAGGAGAGAAGGAAGATAGTGTCAAAACAGACATTCCTGACTGGTGGCCACTAGCCAAATTCAGCCTGCAGATATTTTTGTTTGGCCTCTAGAGTACTTAAAAAAGAAAAAAAAAGTGAATTTATCGCCAACATTTAAAAATCAGGCAATTGCACAGACCAGAACAGTCCAGATTTCCAGCCCTTCTTGAAAAATGAGGGAATCTGGCAAGCCAGCACTCCCCTGTGACAGCAATCAGCAGGAACCCAACAGCGCTGCCCTTAGGGACATCGTTCTCCAGGCCCATGGCCCTGCCTGCCCTGACTCTCACAGAAATGGGGCTCTCTGGGTTTCAGTGCCCTAGAACTACCAGGCTGTAGGCAGTCCGAGCTGGAAGGACCCCAAAACCACCATATGCAATCAGTCTCCATCATTTGAAGGAGAAACTGAAACTCAGAGGAAGTAAGATCACCCAAGAGAGAGGTCGGACCCAGGCTCAGGCTCATCTGCCTTCTTGTGTAATCTCTGAATGTCCTCATTTCTCTTCTAGAACCTTCCATTCCCTCCCCCAGCTCCCTGTAAGGTAAAAAATGAGGATTTTTATTTGCTAATTCTGGTGGACCTGAATCCACCTTTAAGAGCCTTGAAATAGCAAGGTAACTGCTAATTTCTCGTGCACAAACATACATACCACACACGCAACCCTCACAGTCCAGGCAAAAGCAGCTGAAGCTGGACCAGCCCCAGGGATGGAAGCTCCTCCAGACTTACTCTCTGCCATCCTCGGAACATTGCTGTCATTGCCAAGATTATTCACAGCTCACCTCATGTCTTCATTCCAGCCAAGAAGAGGGAACGTGAAGAGGGAAGCCATTCTTCGTTTTTTTCTTTTCTTTTCTTCTGTTGTTATTGTCATTGTTAAATTTGATGTTTTGCTTGAATGTGTGTCTGTGCACCAATTACATACCTGGTGCCCATGGAGGCCAGAAGAGGGTGTTGGATATCATGGAGTTAGATATAGTTGTGAACTACTGTGTGCAGGCTGGGAATTGAACTCAGGCCCTCTGCAGGAGCAGCCAGTGCTCTTAACTGCTAAGCCATCTCTCTAGCCTCTTTTCTTTTATCCCTCTCTTCCAAGAGCTAGACCCAGAAAATATGCATATCACTTCTGTTCACATTCCATTGGCTAAAACTTTGTCACATGACCAAACCTAGCTGCAAGGGAGTCAGGGCAAAATGGTCTTTCTCTGAGGCAGTCACATGCCCTGTTAGGATGAAGGAGTTCTGTTGCTCTGAGAAGGAGAAAGGAAGAAGAGATAGTGGGAGACAACTGGCAGTTTCTAACTCAAAGTACTGCCCAGTATACAATTATTTCTGTCTATGGGACAACTGGATTTGTGAGTCTGAGCTCTAGAGAGAAGTCTAAACTACAACTCTGAGTCAGGAAGTCCGAGAAGTGGGAACAGCCAACATGAGCATAGCCTTGAGTCCATTTTGCAAAAAGAGTAACCAAGACCCAGGAAGCAATGTAGTTAGGATATTTATAACAACTAGAAGTCAAAGCCTCCACTTCTGGCCTGCTGTTCTTTCTCTGCACTTCCCCAGCTGTAGTCATGGTGCCTATTCCTACCAACTGAGAGCAAGCAGAACTCTAGGTTTGAAGCACACATAAGTACCCAGGGAACTGATCGAATCACAATACCTGAACCACCCAGGGATTGCTGAGATTCAGGTCTGGCTGGATCCAGGAGCAGCGTCCTCAGGCTCACCCTCAGCCAACTTCTCCACAGGGCAATTGATTCCCTCTTGGCAATCCCACCTGAGAAAAGAGTTTCTGCTTCCTGAATCCCAGCACAGCTCCTGTCCCACACTGGCTCCCATGCCCATCTGCACTTCCACTTGCCCAGGCTAGACCCAGAGCCCATTCCTGGTATGGAAGAAATGGAAAGCAAACCATCCTATACTCCAACCAAATGGACTGAGTGGGAGAGGGCTGGGGCCCCCAAAGGAACCTGAAGTACCCTTTCTGGAAGGGTAGAAGCCCTCAGCTACATGTGAGTCTGGCTCTGGAGGCCAGAACCCTCTGGGCATCCATGCCAAGGACCCACGCCTCACTGTTCACTCACTGGTCCCTCTGTTGAGCGTTGCACAGAAGCAGGACTCACATCTGTCACAGCCCCAGCCAGAGGAGGGTTCCCTGTTTACTTAGGGAATACAAACCAGAGCTGAACGATCAAGGAATGATTCAAAACAGGGTGTTTGCATTTTAAAACAGAAACTGGGCCGTCTTCCTGATCCCAATCAGGGGGTGCTGAGTGCAGCTGTCACCCCTCACTTCCGTGCCAACCCCTCCTCCCCAGGGCGCACCTCCCCCACCCACATCCCCAGCCCTGCAGTAGCTACCTCTCATATCTTGTGGACGAATCAGATGTGCCCCAGCGGTGACTGGTCCCTCCTATGCCTCTTGCCCACTCTTCTCTGAACCCTGCTTTTCCTGCTGGAATTAGGAAGACACAGGTGGAAGGTCTAGGAGCCTTTGCCTGGAACCAGGATGAGATTTGAGGAGAGATGTGTTAACCACCTTTCCTCCCACACTCCCTCCGTGCCGCACCTTCCAGATGCTCCATACGGTGGCTCCAGCTTGCGCTGTAGTTGATGATGGCTGTGTTGAGATTCAGTGTGCTTAGCATAAACAACCATCTCGGTATGGATGGCTCAGTGAGTCAGTTTATCCCCAGAGCTGAAAGATCAGAGCCACGGTCTCATTTTTAAAGTTTTGTTACATTTATTTAGTATGTGTGTGCCATGGCATTCATGTGGAGGTCAGAGGACAGCTTGTAGGAGTCAGTTCTCCCCTTCCACTGTGTGGGTCCTGAGGATCAAACTCAGGTGTGTGTGTGGGGGGGGGGTAACAGTCATTCATATACAGGTTTATTTGGACCTGTCCGTTCTACTCCACTGTTCTGTGCGTCTGTCTCTATCCAGTACCACACTGTTCTGTTTATGTCACCTCTACAGTCAGTTTTGAAATGGGAAGTTGAACTTCCATCTTGACCTCTGTAACCGGCACCTCCATTGGGTACATTGTCTGTGGTTTCCACAGGACCTTTGCACATGCTGTCTTGTCTACCAGGAATCTCATTCCCCAGTTATCCTCAAGGTTCTTCCTATATTCAGGAACCTGCCCAAATGTTCTCTCATCAAGCAAGCCTTGCTGCCTCCTGTCATTGTTAGTGTTTATTATTAATTTTCTGCCCCACTCCCACCCAACAGCCAGGGCACATGAATGTAAACTCTGTGATAGCAGTCCCATGACAGGGTTATGTTACTGGAGGTCACCGGCCCTGCCAGGTGTTTCCAGGTTCTTGGTGCCTTAGTCAAAGACCTGAAAAAGGCACAGATTACATGTGGCAGGGGGACTTTTCAGGAAAAGCATCGGGGGCAAATCAGATGTGCCGCCTCATGGCAGCAGCAGACAACTTGAACCAGAGCACTCAAGGGCCTGGGTATTGTCATGCCTTCCGTTTTGGGGTCTAGGAGGAGGAGCTGGTTGGTAAGGGGTGTAGAGCCACAGGTTTTCTGCTTTGATTGACAGACTTCGATTATGTAAGCCTTTGCTCACTGCATATGCCCCTTCCCATCATGCATCTGATTTTAACCATGCTATTCACCCAGGTCTGTATAGACATAAGACAGTAAATAGGTGTTTGCCCTAAAAGTTCACTCGGAGGATATGGTGTGCCTTTTTGCTCACACACCCAGAGCTCGTTCAGGCCAGATCAGGCTCCTGACTCCCATATTCAGACATGTTCTGGAATATATGTCCAGGGGAATACACAAAAGAGGAGTTACTAGACCCACAAGATGGCTCAGCAGGTAAAGGTGCTTGATGACCTGAGTTCAATCCCTGGAAACCACAGTGGAAAGAGAGAACCAACTCCCAAAAATTAACCTCTGACCTGCATAGAGACAATGTGGCATATGTGTGGCATATACTCACAGACCCAATAAGAATAAATACAATAAATTGTTTAAGAAGGAGAGTTACCAAGTGGCTCCTAAGGAAGGGCTAGCTAATTCTATTGTTTGGAGATGAGTGTATACACAGCCCAAGCCAAGTGGAGTCCCAGCCCGCTTAGCTATTCCCTACGCTTACCAGCCTCAGTTAGGTACCTCAGGCATAAAACCAAACTGTACCAAAACTTGAGATGTGAATATCAGCCAGATTTTAATACAGTGTTTGGAAAACTCAGATCAATACCAAAGCTCAATAATGAAAGAAAATCAACATTTGAATCAAGGTAAGTCTTGTAATCCAGGTCACAATCAGCATCACTGTGTAGAGAAAACAACTTCCATTTAATCCTGACTCCTTGGCCCCAGTGACCTTTAAGCCTCTACAGGGCAAATTTACCAGCAAACAACAGCAGGAACAGGCTTTATAGAGAGTCCTGGTGTGTGTGTGTGTGTGTGTGTGTGTGTGTGTGTGTGTGTGGTGTATTCACACATGTGTGTACATGTTGAGGCCAGAGGAGGATGTCAGGTGTCCTCCGTCACTCTCTGCCTTGTTCCCTTGAGACAGGGTCTCTCACTGAACCTGGAGATAGCAGGAAGTGAGTCACGGTGGTCCCCCTGTCTCCACCCCCCACAGTGCTCGGGTTACAAGTGTATTGTGGCCATGCCCAGTTTTGGAACTCAGGTCCTCACGGGTGTGGTAAGCCCTCTTTACCCGCCATGCCTCCTCCACAGTCCCCAATATAGTTGTGTTTTTATTGTGCAGATTTTGTTAACTTTTCCCACTTGATCCAAAGTATGGAAAAATGTTTTTCTGAGAATTTTGGTTTGTGTGGCGTGGGGGTCAGTTTCCTTCTGCCTTGGGCTGGACAGGAATACTGTCCCAGCTGCAGTCTGGGACTAAAACAGAGCCTGGCAGGCAGTGGGAGCCAGAAGTGTCTGCTGGGACCGTGAGTGTTGACAAGGAGACATTTAAAGTGTGGAGCAGAAAGAGTTCTCATCCCTCACTGCACTAAACGGAGTCAAGCCTGTGTTCTCCGTCTTCTTCACCAGCCTTCCCCAGACTGGATCAGACATCCAGAGTCTCAGCGGCAAGGACCTGGCTGAGGGCTTGATGCAGTCCTCAGCCGCTCAGGGTGGCACTGGGGTGTGTCCCGTTCTTGTCCCTGAAGCTTTTCATGGTGAGGCTAGCCATGGTCATGGCCGCCTCACCCCACCCAGACTGTCCCTCTGGTGGGATTAGCTCCTACATGGGCCAACAGGGAGAGGGCCTCACGGGGACTTCAGTGCTCATGGAGTGGGAAGGCCAGGGATCCTCAGAGCTCCCTCCTCCTCCTCGGTGGGTTTGAGCTTTGGGGAACCAAGCCAAAAAACAGCAACTTCCAACCCGCCCCTTTATGTGGTGGAATCAGGAAGGAAAGGGCAGAGGGGACTCACAAGGTCACCCACTTTCTGCCATGTCGTTGTGGGAGGGAACGGCAGAGCCTGTGGGTCAAACAGAGAGGCAGCTGACATTGTTGCAGTATACCCGAGACTAGGCTCTACAATGCCCCACAGGAGCCCAGCCAGCATCCGCAGCTCAGCTCTGCAAGCGTCCAGCCCCTCCTGGGCCAGAGCCATATCCCAAGCACTGGGCATACAGCAGGGGGCCAAGGCCAGGAAAAACTTACATCTTTGAGATGAGAAAGAAGACAATAAATGAGAGAAATCAGAAACAGAGAAAAGCCGTGGTAGTACACATCTGCAGTCCCAGCATTAGGAGGCTGAGGCAGGAGGATCTCTTAGTTAAGGCCAACCTGATCTACATAGCCATTTCCAGGACAGCCAGGGCTACACAGAGAAATCCTGTCTCAAAAAAACAAAAAAAAAATGACGCTGTTCAGGGTTTGGGGATTTAGCTCAGTGGTAGAGCACTTGTCTAGCAAGCGCAAGGCCCTGGGTTCGGTCCCCGATGTGAAGCAGAGACACTGTCAATACAAAGTGTGCTCCTCGAGCAAGAGGTATTAAGTTCAATCCCCAAAACCCACAGTGACACACTTGTAATCCCAGCACTGGGGATGTGGAGACATGCACACACACACACACACACACACACACACACACACACACACACAAACATCCATATACCACATATATACACATATGAACATACACACATACACCACACACACATATATCATATACACATAGAAACATAGTACATACACCACACACCTCACACATACATACACACATATAAACACATACACATACACCGTGTGCACACACATACACATACAAATTTACACACATACCACGCACACATGAGAAATTTTAAAAATAGAAATGATCATGTTACTATTCTGACATTGCTAAGGTTCAGGGGAGAAGGGCCCGGCAGACAGTTCATCTCCAGGCCCTTGGGTTGAATCCCCACCCCCACCCACCTCAGGACACAGCTCTGTTCACAGCTGCCTCTCAGGCATCTAGACCTTTCCATTCTCTGACAAACACCAGCCAAAGTGCTTAAGGACCGCTGTTTATTTTATTTCTTTAATGAGAAAACCTTTGCGTTCCTCCGGAGTTCAGCTGTGTTTATTTACACTGTGCTGGGCTCTGGGCCTGCAACAGCCTGAGGTCTGACGGGCTGCGGAGCCCCAGCTTCAGCAAAACACAGTCCTTAGAACTCTATAAAGTAGACTCTCAAAATAAATACTGCCTAATTCGCTCGGCAGAGGTGGATTAAGTCAAGATGAATACAATTTAGAAAGGATTTGCTGAGGAAGTGGGAGATTTTGTTCCCCCGCTGGGGTTGAGCTCACGTCAGAATCTTTTCTCCACCTTCAGACTCCAGCAGTTAAGATATTTGGTTCTTGTGACCAATGAAGAAACAACTTGGATGGGCACTTCCGACCCACGGTTATTTTGTTTGTGGTACAAGAGGGTTGGGGGTAGCT
Source organism: Peromyscus nudipes (assembly GCA_902168325.1). Classification (NCBI taxonomy): domain Eukaryota; kingdom Metazoa; phylum Chordata; class Mammalia; order Rodentia; family Cricetidae; genus Peromyscus; species Peromyscus nudipes. Next base: position 19,495 of record CABHPH010148294.1, read on the forward strand.
TCCCTGGTCACTTCCCCCATCCTGTAAGGCATGAAACACAGGCATCTGCTGTTTTGCTGGGGGTGGACCAGGAGGGAGCCAGAGAAGCTTTGAAAAATGTCACGCAGGTGAATGACAGTCACAGGGCCTCTGGCAGGGGGCGGTACCCTTTGTCATCCTAATCCCTTATAATAGCTAACCCCCAAGCAGGAGCCTAAACGCCGAGGGCCTGTGCTTATGCGTCTTCTTGGCATTAAAGGATCCCATTCAACAGAAAATAGAGGTTTTGGTGACGGCTAGGGGTTATCTGGAAAGCGTTCATTACGGTCTGTCTTTGAAGCTGCGGCTTGTCTCCTTGTGGAATCCCCCAGCTTGGGTCTGAGGGCTAGTTAAAGACTTAGTAAGGGCTGCCACTCCCTTTGCCAGCCTGTCCCCGCTGTCCACCTGCTGGAGGGGACCTGAGAGGAGAAGAAAGAAGGCTTCACTCCGTTCTGAAAACCTAAGAGAACTCACTTGGGTGGGGGCGAGAGGTTCTTTTGTTCTCTAAATACAGGGGCTGTGCTCTCAATGGTCATGGTGAGAAAGTCTCGGGTGCCCTGGAAACCGAAACAATGGCAGGGGTTTTCCTTTTCAAGTTGAGAGGGTGCCCCTACATCCCCCACCCCTGCCAGCACCCACCTGTCCTTCACCAACAATAGGGGTTTGAGCGTGTCAAAGGTTGCTGGGATTCCTGGAGCCTCTGGTGCTGGAGTGTTCCTGGATGGTGGCAGGTGGGCGTCAGCACTGTTGTTGTTGGGGTTGAGGGACACTGCAATGGATGTCCCTCCCCATGCCAGCTTCCCCTACGCCCTCTGAGTTTATGGATCTGGGGACCCCTTTAATGGCAGGAGGCAGGGTTCGGGGGAAACTCCCACTAGGACCTTATTCTAAGGAGGAACATATAGCTAAAGGATCCCTCTGGGGACACAAGCGGGTCCCCAAACCCGGGTGGTGAAATATCATTTGGTCATGAAGAGGAAGGGAGCAAGCCGGGCGGTGGTGGCGCACGCCTTTAATCCCAGCACTCGGGAGGCAGAGCCAGGCGGATCTCTGTGAGTTTGAGGCCAGCCTGGGCTACCAAGTGAGTTCCAGGAAAGGCGCAAAGCTACACAGAGAAACCCTGTCTCGAAAAACCAAAAAAAAAAAAAAAAAGGAAGGGAGCAGTGTGTTATAAGAGTTGGAGTGTGTGATTCCAGATGGGCGTGTCCAAGGAGCTAGGATGTGAACTGGTGGTGACCTGGGGTAAAGGATACTAGCGAACCAGTGTTTTGTGGGGATGCAGTTATTTTTCAGTGAAAAAACTTTGGGAAGTAGATGGAGATGGTCGCTGCCCCTGAATTATATACTCAAAAAAAAAAAGTTTGGGGGCAAAGAGTTGGCTCAGTGGTTAAGAGCACTGACTGCTCTTGCAGAAGACCTGGTTCAATTCCCAGCACCTCATGGAACTCCATTTTCAGGGGATCTGACACCCTCTTCTGACCTCCTTGGATATCGGGCAAGCATGTGCATAGACCTACATGCAGGCAAAACACCCGTCTTCATAAAGTGAATCAATTAATATTCAAACCTGTGCCAGACACAGTGGAGCACCCCTGTAATCGCCGCACCTAGGGAAGGTGTGGGGGCTGGAGGCAGGAGGATCAAGAGGAAGGGTAGCCTCACTACATGATATTCCATCTCAAAAGAAGTTTCTCTGGGGTTTTGCTAAGGATGGAATCCAGGGTCTGTGTATGCTCAACAAGCATTCTACAGCTGAGCCACACACACACACACACACACACACACACACACACACACACACACTCACACACACTGCCCCAGATTGTATGCTTTAAAAATGAGAAAGGGAGAGAGGAAAAGGCCAGAGGAATGAAGGACTTAAGAAAGGAAGGGGACACAGTGGAGTACACCTCTAATCCCAACACCTGGTGGGTAGAGGCAGAAAGATCAGGAGTTCGAGGCAGGGCCAGCCAGAGACGGCAGCGGATGGTGAAGGCGCTTGCCGCCAAACCTGATGACTTGAGTTTGGCCTCAGGGATCCACAAGGAGAGAACTGACTCCAAAGTTGTCTTCTGACCTCCGCATGCAAGTTGTGGCACATGTATTCACACGCACACAATGAATAAATGTTTAAAAGCAAACAGAAGTTCAAGGTCATCCTCAGGTACACAGAGATGGTTCAAGACAGGAGATTTTGAAGAGCCTCTACATGGAGAAATAAATGCTGAGTGCTTGTGCACATGCTCAGTGGATCCTGTGGAAGCTCAGCTGTCCACCATACCCTGTCCATCTGTATAATTGGTACATACATTCCACAAAAAGGAATAGTGTGAGTTATAAGGTGAAAACTCCAGATTCCTTGGTTATCATACAAAGCAAAGGCTTTTTAAGCATGCAGGGTTTCTCCAGCTCACCCAGCTCCCAGCCTTGACTCCCAGGTCAGGATCTTGTGCTGTGGACTTTTTCCATTCTGTGTACCAAGTATGGCCCACCAACTGTCCTTGTAAGTAAAGTTCTGTTGACACACAGCGGCTCCCAAGCGCTTACACATTCTCCATGGCTACTCTTATGCTGCAGAGGAAGAGCTGAGGAATTATATTTCAGACCACACAGAACGTGGAGCCTAGGCTACCGGATTTGTACAGAAGAAGTTCACCCTCTTGTGGTCTAAAGTGTAGGCCCTAGAATCAGATGGCTCAAGTTCAAAGCCAGCCTCATTTCCTAACTGTATCTTACAAGTTGGTCTCCCTGTGCCTCAGTTTCCACCTGTGGAATACAGTTGTGATATCAACAGCACTTACCTCCTGGGGTCAAGGTTGGAATGTGCACATTAACATGTCACGTGTATTTAGAAGGGTTCAGCTCTGTGGTAGGCACATCTTATAAAGCAAATGAATGCAGTGTCTTACAGGCTGGATTCTTAAACCACATGTGGTAAAGAACAGCTGTGATTCCAGGGCTCAGGAGGCTAACGCAAGGAAGATCAGGGTTCAAAGCCAACCAGACCCTGTATCAAAAAAAAAAGGAAAAAAAGAAAAAGAAAAAACTGAATCTTAAGAATCAAATAGGCTGTCACAAGTACTCAAAGTGTTGGCCGTAATGGGACAATAACCATAGACAGCACACAAATCATATGTGTGGTTGTGTTTCAATAAAACTTTATTCATGGACAGAAAAGGAAGTGAATCTTTAGAAGCAGGCTGCTGGGACCAGGAATAGTGGTTCTGCCTGTAGTCTTTAATACTAGGGAGACTGAGGCAGGAGGTATCCCTCCAGGTTGGAGGTCAGTCTGAGATACATAGCAAAATCTTGTCTCAAAAAAATAAAAAGTGCTGGGTGGTGGTGGCACACGCCTTTAATCCCAGCACTCAGGAGGCAGAGGCAGGTGGATCTCTGTGAGTTTGAGGCCAGCCTGGTCTGCAGAGTGAGTTCCAGGACAGCCAGAGCTGTTACACAGAGAAACCCTTTCTCAAGACAACCAAAATTAATTAATTAATATAAAGCATGTTACTGGTTGTGTCTGCTGCTGTGCCTGTGGAAGGGATGCCAAAGGATTGCTACTTGTAATGAGCAAAGAGAGGGACCACTGAACGCTGCTAAGGACTCGGGGTAGAGCATCAAGCAGCTCCTGGATACCATCTGGACCTACGTGTTCAAAGCCACTCTGTAGGCACTAGGCTCCCGTGCCAGCCATGCCTCTCCATCCTGGCATCCTGCACCCGGCTCATGTCAGGGTGATCGTCTCACCCAGGCCTTCAAAGTTTTCCCTCTTATAATACAGGCAGCCGCTGGGTCCGGGGCAAACAAGATGGAGGCTGCTGCCTCCTCTGTGTTTCTGGCTTTGAATTTCTGGCCTCAGATAAGAGTGAAAAATGCTGCAGCTAGCCGGCATTGCATTCTTTAAACGTACACGATTTAAAAACAAGAAGAAGAATCCATGTGCTGTGGGGCTACATGACACCCGGAGAGCGGAAACAGCTGAGACGACATCTTTTTTCTCTTCCTCTTGCCCCTGACTCCATCATGAGTCCTCAGGTGGCTCCTGCTATGGCCATGGCAGAATTTATCCCGAGGTCTTTGGTGAAGTTCTTGTTTGCACAGATAGACCCATTTGTTGAGCTTTTCAGATTTTTCTCGCTCTCCCGTTCTCTGGAACCTGCCAAGGAAGCAAGTCCGAGGGGTTTTTGTTTGGGTTTGTCTTTCTTTACTGTTCAAGCACGTGAATTAACCCGGGTTGTTTTTTTTCCTTTTTTTTCCCACTGCCATCATTTTCTTGTCTCCCTCTTTAGAAAAAAATAGTTTTTTTTTCTTTTTTCTTTTTCTTTCTCTAACAAGCTGATCTGTTTTCCAGGAGTTTCCAAGTAATTAAACCCAATTAAAACCATTAAATTCTTGCTTTTAACGACAACTTTATTATGAAAGGCTAACCGCAAGGAGGAGGTTTACCTGGCAGAGGCTTCCACTGTGTGCTAATCCGTCCCTAACCTCTGGCTGACACTCAGAGAGATAAACCCCACAGAATAGGCGAGCTGCTTTAATGAATAGCTTTAATTAGTACTTTTCTTCCTCGTGGCAGAGTAATTATTTGTTCGGCTTATAAACAGCTACTTGGCAGGAATATTTAAAGGCCCGGTTCGTTTGGAAGGTGTGATAGCTTCAATCGGTTTTGTGTGTGCAGGTGGGATTTTTTTTTTTTTTAAGTAAGAGAGGGGTCTTCATGCAGAAGTATATCATCCTGAAGTTGGGGATGTCAGGGTAATTGACACAGAAGAAGAAGTGAGGTGACCGCAGGCGGCAGGCTGTGAGCCAGCTTCAGAGTTAGCGCAACACCCACCCTGTGGAGGGAACGTGGGCAAGCCCAGACAGCACCACTCAGGGACACAAGCCTGGCTCCAGGGCAGTCTGGATCCTGACAGGAGAGGAAAGGGCCTGGGTGGCACAGTGCCAAGCCAGCACCCTCCCTCTGCCTCAAAACTTTTGCCCAGGTGGCATCTGAAGAAGGAAGAACCAAGTTGACACTATAGGTGTGGCCAGGATGACAGCCAGGCCAACCCCGAAGGCAGAGTGCTTCCCTGTGACCAGACTGGTGTTGATGACCCACCTTTGGGAAGCAGGTGCTTTGGCGGCACAAGTCAGGAGGAGGGGCATGAAGTTAAGGGAGCCGCCCCAAGTCACCTTTGGAAAGTACAGGCAGAGTGCCAGTATGCACCCAGGGTCCTCAGTGTGGGTCTTTCTAACTGCTGGGTCTCACTTCCTCCTTGAGACACAAAAGAGGCACCTTCTGCCTTGGTGGTTGGGAGATTTCCATATTGGGGGGCGGGCAGGGTCTCTTGTAGCCCAGGCTGACTTGGAACTCACTAGATAGTCAAAAATGACCTTGAACTGAACCTCCACCTCCCAAGTGTTGGGATTACAGTCACACACTGCACTCTAGGTTTATTTGGTGCTGGGATCGACCTCCAGGCTTTGGGCAAGCTAAGTAAGCGCTCTACCAGCTGAGCCCCAGCCCCAGCCCTGGGTTTGTTCATGTTTTTTTTTACTTTTGTTTCTAATGTAATTCAGTTTGTCTGAGTTAGAAAGCTAGTTTCAGTTCAGCGGTTTCCACTCCTTAATTCCAAACTTGGTTTGCTAATGCCGTGCACTGAGAGAGCCGCACTTTTTCTCATCTGCAGTCCTTTGGAGTGGGTCTTCTCGGCTGGTGTGACTTGGCTCCTGGGGCCTGTTGGGCCAAGTCTGGAGATGTCTGTGGCTGTCATCCCTGGGGGGAGGCGGGGAGTTGCTATAGGCATTAGGGGTGGAGATTAGAGGCACAGATACCCAGGAAGGCCCCCTCTGGAAATACTATTAACACTGAGCTGGGGGCTGGAGAAATGGCTCCGCGAGGAATGTGTATACTATGCAAGTGTCAGGACCTGAGCTTGGATCGTTGGCACCCACGTAAAGCCAGGCATGGCAGCACACATCTGTAACCCTACTACTGGGGTCGAGGGGGAATGTAGGCAGTAGAGACAGGTGGATCCCCAAGGCTCACTCACTGTCCAGCTCCAGGTTCAGTGAGAGACCCTGTTTCAAAAATAAGACGGAAAATAATAGAGGAAGGTGCCCTGAATCAACTTCTGCCCTCCACACCTGCACACCCGAGCACATACATGCACATATCATACAACACACATACATATATACCACAAACATACACCACACATGCATCTATCACACATATACACTCTCAAACATACATATAGACACACCATATATACCACACATGCACCTACCCACACATCACACATGCATATCTCACACATGCACACACACAGCCAAGGCAAACCCCCCTGGTTGTATTACTAGAATACTCAGACTATGTACTCTAGGCACCTTGCAAGCAAGCGACAGCCATGTTGATGTGCCCACTTGTGGCCTGGGAAAGGCTCAGTGGTAGAGCACTTGCCTGGTACACACAGAGGCCTTGTATCCAGAAGCACAAGAAGAAAAATTAACCAGCCCATTGAAGTTGTTAACCATCCATCAGCAATCTTTCAGAAACACATCTAAAGAGCCAAATGCCAGAGGATGAGGATGAGTTCTCTCTCTCTCTCTCTCTCTCTCTCTCTCTCTCTCTCTCTCTCTCTCTCTCTGTGTGTGTGTGTGTGGTCTACATGTGAGATCAGAGAACAACTCTGTAGAGTTGGTTCTCTCCTAGCCTTGCTTGGGTCCCAAGAATCAAATTCAGGTTGCCAGGCTAACACAGCAAATGCCTTTACCCACGAAGCCATTCTGAAAAAGTAGACAACAGCTGTCTTAAAATAGGCATTTATCAAAAGAAACATGACCATGGCCTTCACTGCAGTAAAAGGAAAGTATTCTGTTTAATGTCACTGTCTCTTCAAAGACACATTCAGGGAGTGAAGTGCTTACAATTTTAGTTTCCTCTTTTATTTGGGTGGTCCTGGGTTCAAATCCCAGCTCTTGACACTGTTATCAGTGTAGCCTTAGAATCTTGCTTTGTCTGAAGGAAATAAGCTGTGGACATAGGGCCGGCCATACACGGTCATGTCTGAGAAGAGCTTACTGGAGCAACTGCAGGTCCAGGTGTGAGAAATCAGACACCTGCTCTGGTGAAGTTGCCCCCTATGGGTGTGTGGGACTGGTGAGATTCTACATCACAAGTACCTAAAATACTTAGGGTCATTTCCAATCATGATAAATGCTATTAAAAATTAAAAGGAGGGCCTGGAGAGATGGCTCAGTGGTTAGAAGCACTGGCTGCTCTACAGAGGACCCAGGTTCAATTCCCAGCAACCACATGGTGACTTACAACCATCTGTAAGTCCAGTTCCAGGGAATCTGATGCCCCTTTCTAGTCTCCATGGGTACTAGGCATGCACATGGTGCACAGACATCCATCAGACAAAACATATATACCTATAAAATTTTAAATTTAAAAAAAACTGTAAAAATGGCTGTGGCTTAGTTAGTGGAGTGCTTGTCTACCACACTCTTGTATAACATTAGAGGGACCAGCCTTAATATTATACATCCCAGGGGCTCAGGAGAGAGAACTACAAACGGCGAGGACTATTTTCAGGAAATAAAATCTCAGCACACCGAGCTCTTAGTCCAGTCATTTATTCTTCCAAATCTTCTTCTTCCTCCTGTGCCCTGGGAGTTGCGGTATATATACACTTACAAGCAGTAATCCCTTGGCAGTGTGAAGCCAGGCTTCCAGGGTCAAACGGAGGGGTGATAAGAATCATATAGAGGGGCAGTCGTTGTTAATTATCATTTGCAACCCAAGAGGGAAGTGACTAAGGGGGAAATGAATTAACTAAAGGCTAAATTTGGGTAATATCTAAGAAGAGGGATCTTATGTGCTCAACTATAGTCTTAAATGTGATTGGTAGAAAATGTTAAGACTCTATAAGTTGCTAGGTCAATGGGAGAAAATAAAACTGCCTTCTTTTTTCCTGTGACTCCTATCTGTCCAAGCTATCTGCTGTTTTTCTGCAGGGTGGGGGAAAGTGTGCTCGGTCGCTAGGCAACCTGTGTACAGGTAGATGTCTCTGGGATAGTTAAAGGGAGATCTGGAACTAGAGGTAAGGGTTGGGAAAGGAGGGAGTTAAGCTTAATTAGCACATCCGCCAGGCCTTCTCAGATAGGTAGCCTGGATGCTTAAGTCTGTTCTAGAGAGTACAGAGGTATCTCTGATAAGGTACTTTCCTCCTTCTGGGGATGGACCTGGCCGGATGCTGCCAATGACGATAATTACAGGGAGGCTTGAACTGGGGTTCTGGCTGAGCATAGCTGTCAGCACAGAAAGTTATCCAAATATTCCTAGAAGTGGTTAGGTAAGGAGTTAGAGGTCTATAAAGTTAGTAAGGCTGTAAGAAAGGAGGGTCCGAGCTAAATTGTGTAAAGCTATTACTTAAGGTCCACCTGACCTAGGCGGTGTCTCCTTGTGGAATTTACCTTACCTTGAGTCAGGAGACTAGCATGTGGTGGTCTGAGCTGTTATTTCTGTTAGTCCTTGAATGTGGCTAAGGGAGATATCTGATTCCGGTGCTGAAAGGGGGGAAACAGATGGGCTGGGGGGGAGGAAGTCTTTCCTGAGGCTGTTCTCCAGATACCTTGAATGTGTATGTCCAGAGAGTGATCAGTCCACACTGTTAGCAATTCTTAGGGAAAAATCAATTGGGAAAACTATGAAGGCACACATGATTTTCATAACAGAAGACAGCTGATATATAACAAGCCAAATAACATCAAATGCTCCTTGGAATTTGGCTTCCTCTGAAGGAATTCCTTGATCCCTTCAGGTAGTGGCTTTGCCATAACCAGCTGAGTTCTTTTAATATATTCCTGTGCCCTGTATCACCATACACAGAGCCCTGGGTTAGGTCCCCCAAACCACCTAAAGCAAGAAAGATAAATGGGATCCCAGTACTCAAGAAGTAGAGTCAGGAGGATCAGAAGTTCAGGGTCATCTTCAACTACATCATGAGTTTGAAGACAGAGACCTGCCTCATAAAAACAAAAACAAAAACAAATAAAACAAAAAACCCACAAAGAATGGCCAAGGCTGCCTTGCAAAATACCAGGTTAGATTGCTACATGAGAATTTTAAAAGGGGGGGGGGGTGTTTCTGTGGGCAATTCTGGGTTCTGCAGCTTCTTGCTAAATATGCCTAGGCCCCAAGTGTTTTGTAAGAGGTACCAAAGTATTACTCTGAGGAATCCCTGCAAAGACTCATTGCTTACATTCAGTTGAAGAAACTGGGGCCCACAGAGGTGACTGTCACCTCCGATGTCCTTGGAAAATGGCAGGCCAGCACCTGAACCAAAGTCCTTCTGGCTTCAGAGTTGGTATGCCCAATCATTTGACTCCTAGAGATTGTCGTCTGTGGCCACTGGCAGGGGCCCCTCGTCAGTGATGGAGAGAGTCTACTGTTTGAAAGAGGCCGCATGCCCAGCAGATGATGTTGTACCAAAGAAAGACTGTTAACTCCACAATCACTTCATAACCCAAACCTTACATGCTGGGGCCAAAGTCACCTCTGGTTGGGCGCAGTGAGGGTCATCATTGGAAAACAGACCAGGTAAAGTTTGGTCCCCAATGTGTAGACGATTGTGGGCTTGCCCATGGGGCACACTGGGCTTGACACACCCATCTTCACAAGAACACAGGATCGAATTGCAGAGTCAGAATCTTTTGAGGACTGGAGATGTGGCTCAGCCAATGCTCAAACACTTACCTAGCATGGGTCCATCACCAGAAATGAATGAGGGGAAAGGTTTCTAGATGCAGGGCTGGCAAGATGGCTCAGCAGGTAAAGGTGCTTGTTGCCAAGCTCAATGACCTGAGTTCAGTCCCTGGGACCTGCATAATGAAAGGAGAGAACTGATGCCCAGAAGCTCTCCTCTGACCTCCATGTGTACAGTGCAACCACACACACATACACAAATAAATAAACACCTTTTCATTACCATTCATTACAAGTGACCACAGTTCAACGAACATTATTATAAGCTGGAAACGAATTTTTTTTTTTGCTTTTGCTACCAGAGATATTGCATGTAGAATATATATAAAGAACTCTTTGATACCAACAATAAAGAGATAAGTAACCCATTTCAAACTGGGCTATAAGCTGGGCATGGTGGTACATGCCTTTAATCCTAGCACTCAGAAGGCAGAGGCAGGTGGATCTCTCTCTGTGAGTTCCAGTGCCTGAGACGTGTCACAGTGGTATCCACACACCCTAACGAATCTGCTGTGGGTGACTGGGCAGATGGCTGCCATTCGGTGTTACATTCTGCCGGATCAGCCTCCCCACCCCACCCCACCCCGAGTGTGATGGTGTATGTCTGGTGTATGTGCACGCACCATGCACATGCAGGTACCCTCAGAGGACAGAAGAAAGCATCTGATCTCCTGAAGCCAGAGCCACAGGTGATTGTGGGTCACCTGACATGGGTGCTGGGAAACTCTGGAAGGACAGCAGGTACTCCTGTCTTCGAGCCGTCTCTCCAGCCCCAGGAACCAACTGCTGAGGCTCACCCTGAGTAACTCGGCATCCTAATTCCAAAGCCTCTCCCAGCCTCACCTGGCCTTCTTTCCTAACTTGTTTCACACCAGATTGATTTTGTTTTAGGAAAGACTTTCCTTTTTTACAGTTTTACCCTCTCTCTTCCACCCAAGAAATACAACCAGGCATCCCAAGATAGACTAACCACCACCAGGCTGGTGGTTGAAACACCCTCCTCTAACTAAAAGAATTTCATTAAGAAGGCATTGGAATTGAGTTCCCAGGCTTCGTGGGGATCCAGAGTGCTGTCTCTGTCCCAAGAGCAGTCCCACCCCTCCACTCTAGCCCCCCAACCCAAGGCATGCACAGACCACCATGAGGACATCAAAGTCAGCTCCAGAAACCTGCAGAACGTTAGGGCTCACTGGAAAAATCTGCCAAGTCTGGACCAGGTTTATGCCTTCGCAGGGTAACAGCCACCTGCAAACAGACTCGGCCAACAAGAATGGCATTCCATCCTCCCCACCCTGCCCAGCACAGCCCGTCCAGGGGCGTGGTCCACACTGAACTCATTCTGCAGTCTCCATTCTCCCATTCTGGGTTTAATTGCTTTCTGTTTCTCAAGTCATCCGTGTCTGATGTTGCTTGTTTAGCAAGTTAACCACTGGACTTCTGCTTTAATCCAAAGAGTATGTCGTGGTTGGGGAGGTGCCTTTCATGTGCCTGGCGTCTCCGGCTGCACTGTGGGACATCAGGTGCTCTTGCTGCGTGTTCTGATGGCGGGCGTGAGGAAGTGGACAGGAGCCCGTGGGATGAGAGCTGCCCTGGGACACCGGGCAGTGTTCACACTCATGCCAGACTGTTTAACACTCCGTGCACCATCAGCTGATACAGGGCTCAGGGTGGGTCTGAAAGTGTGGTGAGAAGGCACTTGACTGGGTCACACTGCTGCTTGTGTGACTGAAGCCACAGGCTAGTGTGTCATGGAGGGTGTTCAGGAATCGTCCAGAAGGCAGCAGCAGGAGGTGCATGGGAAGATTTCTTCCAGCCCTCACACCTGAATTCTGCTTTTATCTTAGCTTATCTGTCCTTTTAAAAAATATGTGTGTGCAGGTATGTTGGGAGGGGGTATGTACATATGTACGGTTCTATATATATAATGCATAGATTGTGGGGGACTAGCCCCCATCTTTTCCAGGGTTCCTACGAGGAGGGGAGAGAAATATTAGGTAGAATGATAGGCCTAGCTGATGAGAGGAGACAGAAACACAGGATAGCTTCAGGAGGATCTGGGTCGATATCCTGTAGAAGTAACCGTCTTATTAAATAAGAAACACAGAGCCAATACAGAGATGAAAGCCAGGAGGTCAGAGCAATAGCTAAGAGCTAAAAACCTTACCCTTCACTGTCGCTGTTGTTGTACCTCTCCGAAAGAGACCTTCTTCCTGTGTCTGTCTTTTTTTATAGAGTTTCTGTTCTGTCTTCTCATTGGTTGTAAACCCAACCACATGACCTCCCAGTCACTACCTGTCTGTACAGACCTCCAGATCTTCTATGGTTGGTATTGAGATTAAAGGCGTGTGTCTCCAATGCTGACTGTATCCTTGAACACACAGAGATCTGCCTAGCTCTGCCTACCAAGTGCTGGGATTAAAGGCGTGCACCACCACCGCCCAGCTTTCGCTATGGCTTGCTAATAGCTCTGACTCCCGGGCAACTTTATTTATTAACATACAAATCACATTTCAATACAAATAAAATATCACTATAATATCCACCAGTCCCTTCTGTCTCTTCCAAAGGGCTATTTATAGAAACACCAAGGGGTGGAGCAAAAGACCTCCCCCTAGCACAGCCAAGTGCAGACTCTTCCAAACACCGGGTAACCACGCACGTGGTCCGTCCACCCCCTTTTGCAGCCCTGCTGTGTAAAGCAAGAAGATCTCACTAGGAAACCTTTATGGGCTCCCACAATATATATATAAGGTCATGTGTGAATATACATGTGTGCTGTTGGCCAGCGAGCTCCGAGAACCCACCTGTCTCTGGCCCACCTCCAGCACTGGGGTTACAGAGTCACCATGCCGAGCCTTTACATGGGGATCCAACCCCCCCTCCCCCCGCCCCATGTGTGCATGGCAGGGACTTGCTGACCGAGCCATCTCCCAACCCCTCAACATATTTTAAGTGTTCGTATTAACACAAGGAAGTCTGGCAGACTTCTTTCTGCTGAGATTTGGTTTTTCCATCTTGCTCTTTCCTTCTTTTTCAGCTGGATGGTTAAGTTAGTTCCAGTCTTTTGCAACCCCACCTTCAGTTCTGTATGGAACGTCTCTCAGGAGGTTCCCTTGTTCATGAGTGTATTGGTGGCTTTTGTCCTTGCTCTGTCCAAATATCTGATAAAAAGCAACTGAGGGAAGGAAGGGAGTCACTTTGGCTCACAGTTTAAGGGGGACACAGTTCATCATGGCCAGGAAGGTATGGAAGCAGGAGCCTGAGGTAGATGGCCACATGGCATCCTCAATCAGGAGGCAAATAGCAAACAGGACACAGGGCCTGTCTATCAAACCTTAAGACCCACCCCCAGTGACCCGACTTTGTTCTACAACCTTCCTAAACAACACCAACTAGATACCAAATGTTCAAACACTTGAGCCGGAGGGGCTTTTCACATTCAAACACAGCAATGAGTAGGAGTTTTTCTCCTGGGTTAAAAATGCAAAGTGGAGCTGGGTGGTCATGGTGCACACCCTTAATCCCAGCTCTTGGGAGGCAGAGGCAGGCACATAGCTGAGTTCAAGGCCAGCCTGGTACACAGAGCAAGTTCCAGGACAGCCAGGGCTACACAGAGAAACCGTGTCTCCAAAACATCAATAACAACAATAAAGCAAAGTGATATTTCAAAATATGCTGCCAATTATTCTGAATTATTTCAACTCAAGAAAAGTGTGCATATGCTTTTATATTCATGATGCTCTACACAGGACATCAGAAATGAGATATATATGAGAAACAACAGTCCCCACTGGCCACCACTGAACTGTTTAAGTGTTGACTTCCAAGTTTCTTTTTTCTGTATTACCCATAATCTCTGGCTTGGCAAAATGCAAGATAAAAAATTTAATTCTCTGAAAAACAAACAAACAAACAAACAAAAAAAAACTCTTAAACCAGCAGTGGTCGCCCACGCCTTTAATCCCAGCACCAGAGGCAGAGGCAGGTGGATTTCTGAGTTTGAGGCCAGCCTGGTCTACAGAGTGAGATCCAGGACAGCCAAGGCTACACAGAGAAACCCTGTCTTGAAAAATAAGAGGGAAAAAATTAGTTCTCAAGGTGAGGGCCGTAGCCCAACGGTAGAGCACTTGCCAGCAGGTGCAAAGGCCCTGGGGTCCCTCCCAGCACCAAAAGAATAAATCCATTACAACAGGCCAGGGAGGG
>CABHPH010148295.1:0-55123 GCA_902168325.1 Peromyscus nudipes
TGTCTTATTGCTCTGGCTAGAACTTCAAGTACTATATTGAATAAGTATGGGGAGAGCGGACAGCCTTGCCTCGTTCCTGATTTTAGTGGAATTGCTTTGAGTTTCTCTCCATTTAATTTGATGTTGGCTGTTGGCTTGCTGTAAATTGCCTTTATTATGTTGAGGTATGTTCCCTGTATTACTGATCGCTCCAAGACCTTTATCATGAAGGGGTGTTGGATTTTGTCAAATGCCTTTTCTGCATCTAGTGAGATGATCATGTGGTTTTTTTCTTTCAGTTTGTTTATATGGTGTATTACATTGACGGACTTTCGTATGTTGAACCACCCCTGCATCCCTGGGATGAAGCCTACTTGATCATGGTGGATAATTGTTTTGATGTGTTCTTGGAGTCTGTTTGCCAGTATTTTATTGAGTATTTTTGCATCAATGTTCATGAGGGAGATCGGTCTGTAGTTCTCTTTCTTTGTTGTATCCTTGTTTGGTTTAGGAATCAGGGTAATTGTAGCCTCATAGAAGGAGTTTGGTAATGTTCCTTCTGTTTCTACTGTGTGGAACAATTTAGAGAGTATTGGTATTAACTCTTCTTTGAAGATCTGGTAGAATTCTGCGCTGAAACCATCTGGCCCTGGGCTTTTTTTGGTTGGGAGACTTTTAATGACTGTTTCTATTTCCTTAGGGGTTATTGGACTATTTAAATAGTTTATCTGGTCTTGATTTAACTTAGGTATGTGGTACCTATCCAGAAAATTATCCATTTCTTTTAGATTTTCCAGTTTTGTGGAATAGAGGCTTTTGAAGTATGACCTGATGATTCTCTGGATTTCCTCAATGTCTGTTGTTATGTCCCCCTTTTCATTTCTGATTTTGTTAATCTGGATGCTCTCTCTCTGTCTGTTGGTTAGTTTGGATAAGGGCTTGTCTATCTTCTTGATTTTCTCAAAGAACCAACTCTTTGTTTCATTGATTTTTTGTATTGTTCTCTTTGTTTCTATTTTATTAATTTCAGCTCTCACTTTGATGATTTCCTGGCGTCTATTCCTCCTGGGAGACTTTGCTTCTTCTTGTTCTAGAGCTTTCAGGTGTGCAGTTAAGTCACTAGTGTGAGATTTCTCCAACTTCTTTATGTGAGCATTTAGTGCTATGAATTTCCCTCTTAGCACTGCTTTCATAGTGTCCCATAGGTTTGGGTATGTGTTGTCTTCATTTTCGTTAATCTCTAGGAATTCTTTAATTTCTTTCTTTATTTCTTCCCTAACCCATTGGTGATTCAGTTGAGCATTATTCAGTTTCCATGAGATTGTAGGTTTTCTTTAGTTTTTGTTGTTGTTGAAATCTAACTTTAAACCTTGGTGGTCTGAGAGAACACAGGAGGCTATTCCAATTGTTTTGTATCTGTTGAGATTTGCTTTGTGACCAAGTATGTGGTAGACTTTGGAGAAGGTTCCATGGGGTGCTGAGAAGAAAGTATATTCTTTTTTGTTAGGATGGAATGTTCTGTAGATATCAATTAAGTCCATTTGGGTCATGACATCAGTTAAGTCCTTTATTTCTCTGTTAAGTTTCCATTTAGGAGATCTGTCCAGTGGTGAAAGTGGGGTGTTGAAGTCTCCCACTATTAATGTGTGGGGTTTTATATGTGGTTTAAGCTTTAGTAGTGTATCTTTTACATATGTGGGTGCCCTTGTGTTTGGGGCATAAATGTTCAGAACTGAAACTTCCTCTTGGTGGATCCTTCCTGTGATGAATATGTAATGCCCTTCCAGATCTCTTTTGATTGATTTTAGTTTGAAGTCTATTTTGTTGGATATCAGGATGGTGACACCCACTTGTTTCTTAAGACCGTTTGATTGGAAAGTCTTTTCCCAGCCTTTTATTCTTAGGTAGTGTCTGTCTTTGTATTTGAGGTGTATTTCTTGTATGCAACAGAAAGATGGGTCCTGCTTTCGTATCCATTCTGTGAACCTGTGTCTTTTTATAGGCGAATTAACTCCATTGATATTAAGAGATATTAATGACCAGTGATTGTTCATTCCTGTTATTTTTTGGTGGTAGTGTGTCTGTACTTCTTATCTTTGGGGTTTACTGCTGTGGTGTTATCGATTACCTGTGTTTTCAAGGGTGTATCTGACTTCCTTGGGTTGGAATTTTCCTTCTAGTGCTTTCTGTAGGGCTGGGTTTGTGGATAAGTATTGTTTAAATCTGGCTTTGTCTTGAAATGTCTTGTTCACTCCGTCTATGATGATTGAAAGTTTTGCTGGGTATATTAGTCTAGGCTGGCATCCATGGTCTCTTAGTGTCTGCATTACATCTGTCCATGTTCTTCTGGCTTTCAAAGTCTCCATTGAGAAATCGGGTGTTATTCTGATGGGTTTGCCTTTATAGGTCACTTGGCCTTTTTCCTTTGCTGCTCTTAATATTCTTTCTTTATTCTGTATGTTTAGTTGTTTAATTATTATGTGGCGAGGGGACTTTTTTTGGGGGTCTAGTCTGTTTGGTGTTCTATAGGCTTCTTGTATCTTCGTAGGCATTTCCTTCTTTAAGTTGGGAAAGTTTTCTTCTATGATCTTGTTGAATATATTTTCTGTGCCTTTAAGTTGGTATTCTTCTCCTTCTTCTATCCCTATTATTCGCAGGTTTGGTCTCTTCATGGTGTCCCAGATTTCTTGGACATTTTGGGTCATGACTTTGTTGGCTTTAGTGTTTTCTTTGACTGATGAATCTATTTCTTCTACCGTATCTTCAACGCCAGAGATCCTCTCTTCCATCTCTTGCATTCTGTTGGTTATACTTGCATCTGAAGTTCCTGATCGTTTACTTAGATTTTCTATTTCCAGCATTCCCTCTGTTTGTGTCTTCTTCATTTTTTCTATTTCCCTTTGCAGGTCTTGGACCTGTTTCATTGCTTTTTCATGGCTTTCTTTCAGTGCTTTATTGTTTTCTTCCAGGACTTTATTGTTTTCTTCTAATTTAATTGACCTTTCCTCTAGGTTTTTACAGCGTTCTTGCCATTTTTTGTCTGTTCCTCTATATAAGCCTCTACCTTCTTCATGATGTTATTCATAAGGCTGTTTTCTTCTGCTTCTTCCAATTTTTGATGATTAGCTCTAGATGTTGGAGGAGGGCTAGGTTCTGGTGATGCTGTATTGCTCTTCATTTTGTTGTATGTACTTCTGCCTTGATGTCTGCCCATCTCCTTGTGCTCGATCTTGGTCTTATAGGTGTACTTGGTGCAGAAAGAGCTGACAGATTCGGGAAGTCTCTCTCTTTTGTCCAGATGGGACTCTCTTGTCCAAATGGGAAGTGCGAGGCAGGTTGGGAGCTGTTGTCCACATGGGAAGGCCGAAGCAGGCTGGGAGTTATTGTCCATATGGGAGGTCCGAGGCAAGATGGCAGCTCTTTGTCCAGAAGGGAAGTCCGGGGCAGGGTGGGAGCTTTGTCCAGAAGGGAAGTCCAGGGCAGGATGGGAGCTGGGGCCGGTCTCTAAGTCTCAGGAAGTGGCGGGGGTCTCTGGGGATTTTGGATTTGGGGGCAGGGCTTGGAGACTGCAGGGATTCTTGGAGAAGGGGGACCTTACCGGTAGGGGTGGGGGTAGAAGGGAGCCTGCCCACTGGCCAGAATCTGGGGCCAAGGTGAGCAGGTCTTCCCAGGGGTGGCTGGTGCCCAGGGACGGGATCTAGGGAGAGGGAGACCAAAGACTCTTTAAGTTAAAAATCAGAGTATAGAAACAATCAAGGATTGTGGTACACCATCAAAAGAGCAAACCTTTGAGATATAGGCCTAGAATAAAGAAAAGAATTCCAGATCGGTGGCATAGACCATATTTTTATCAATATCATAGAAAAAAACTTCCATATATCATAAAGAAAACACTAATTATACAGACAAAAGAAAAATATTGACAGCTGCTAGGGAAAATCACAAGTCACATATAAAGGAAAACCCACCAGAATAACAACTAGTTTCTCAATAGAAACTCTGAAAACCAGAAAGTATGGAGCAATATACATTCAAGTTGTAAAAGTCCTTGACTTCCAAAGTACTGTACCAGCAAAACCATCTACCATCGTAGGAGAAAGAAAAACTTTCTGTGATACAAATAATCTAAAATAATACATATTCAACAACAACAAAAGAATGCTGAACAGAATATAGGAAGCGATAATTCAAAGTACAAAAACAAATAAACACAGCCAAAAGACTTTAGAAAGACAAGAAATGAATATATAATTTAATAAAAAGTAAAGCACAGCAAAGAACACAAACCAACAAACACAACAAGGCAACTATAGTCCACACACTTTTCAGTGTAAGACTAAATATTAATGACCTCAACTTTTTTGAACAAAAGAGATAGGAGATCTGAAAGGATTAAGAAACTAAATCCATCTATCTGTTATCTATGAAAAACTCAGCATTAAAGAGAAGCATTTCCAGCCGGGCGGTGGCGGTGCACGCCTTTAATCCCAGCACTCGGGAGGCAGAGCCAGGCGAATCTTTGCGAGTTCGAGGCCAGCCTGGGCTACCAAGTGAGTTCCAGGAAAGGCGCAAAGCTACACAGAGAAACCCTGTCTCAAAAAACCAAAAAAAAAGAGAAGCATTTCCTTAAAGTAAAAGCATGAACAAAAAATTCCAAACAAATGCATGGCTTCAAGGTAAAGCTAATCAGAAGAGACAGAGAAAGGTAGGCCATTCTGATTAAGGGATCAGTTCTTCAGGCAAATAACACAGTGGTAAACACAAAAAGCAGAAAGTGTGATTTTTCAGAAAAGTCTTTGAGAATGTAGAACTGGTAGGAACAGCTATATATGACAAACCCACAGCCAGCATTATCCTGAATAGAGTAATCCCACTGAAATGAGGAATGAGACAGAGCTGTCCACTCTCCTTACTCATTTTAATATGGTTCATGAAGCACTAGGTGGAGCAATTTAAAAAAAGAAATTAAAGAGCTACAAATAGGGACAACAAACTTCTCTATTTGCAAATAGAGATCTGATATTATATGAAACCAATCGCAAGTATTTTACCAGAAAATTTCCAGAAACAATCACCACTTTCAGCAAAGTGCCAGGGCACAATATTAACTTATAAAAATCATTAGCCTCTTTTGGGACACATACCCTATGATGGGATACCTTGCTCAGCCTTGACACAGAGGGGAGGGGCTTGGTCCTGCCTCAATTTAGTATGCCAGACTTTGTTGACTCCCCAAGGAAGGCCTTACTCTCTCTGAGAAGTAGATGGGAGGTGAGATGGTAGAGGTGGGGAATGGGAGAAGGGCAGGAAGGGGAAACTGGGAGTAGCATGTAAAATGAAAAAAAAAACTTTAAAAATTAGATAAATAAATAAATAAGCATAGACTTTATATATACCAATAGCAAACACACTGAGAAAGAGATCATGGGCACATGTCCATTTATAATAGCAACAAAGATAATACAATATCTTGGAATAAATCTAACCAAGGAAGTAAAAGTCCTCTATAAGGAAAACTTCAAATCTCTAAAGAATGAGATTGAGAAAGACAGTAGAAACTGGAAATAAATCCCATATTCATGTATTTGTGGAATTAATATTGTGAAAATGACCATCTAACCAAAAGCAGTTTACACATTCAATGCAATCCCAAGCAAAATCCCACAGCATACTTTACACAAACAGAATTAAAGCCCTAAATTTTATATGGAACTAGAAATGATGTAGCATGAATCTTAAAAGGTCTTTATTAATAAAATCAAACCTGAGGTCAGTTATTGAGGTGAACACTGGAAGATCAGAGAGACAGAACAAACCACAGCTAACCTCACCTGGCCAACTTCTCAGCTGATCTTGTTTCCTCAGACTGGAAGCCTCTGTGTCCTCGTATCCGAATGGCTCTCAGCTGAACTGCTGCTCGAAAGCCTGAATGCTTAACCAGCCAAATGCTTAACCAAGCCAAATGCTTCCAGTTTCTGGTCCTCACGCCTTATATACCTTTCTGCTTTCTACCACCACTCCCTGGGATTGAAGGCTTGCTTTCTGGGATTAAAGGCGTGAGTCACCATACTTGGCTGTATCCTTGAACACATGGATTTCTGCCTCTGGAATGCTAGGATTAAAGGCGTGTGCTATCACTGCCTAACCTCTGTTTAATATTGTGGCTGTTCCGTCTCTGACCCCAGATAAGTTTATCAAGGTACACAATATTTTGGGGAACACAATACCACCACAAAATGACTTGGGAAAGCCAAAGGAATCTTGAACAAAAAGAAGAAAGCTGGAGTGATTGCTATTTCAAACTTTAAGATATATTACAGAACTATACTAATAAAAACAATATAGCATTTGCACAAAAACACACATAGACCAACAGAATGAAATAGAAAACCCAATTATGAAACTCATAACTACTGGTGTCTAATATTTGACAATGAGGCAAAAAAATACACTGGAAAAACAATAGCGTGTGTGTGTGTGTGTGTGTGTGTGTGTACATGTACATAGAAATAATAAGCCAGATGCATTGATAATGCTTCCCACAAGAACTATAGACTAACCAAACACGTGTAGTCTAAGTGACTCCCAAAACAATATAAATTATACATGTAGCACTTCATTGTCTCTCAAGGGTTGAAGATATGTCCTGTTCCTGAAGACACCAAGCACTTAAGTCAAAGAACTTGCATGATTCAAGATGGATATGATCTGAAGGTCCCTTTCTTGTGGCCTAACTTCCATGGTTCAAGAAATACTATGCAAACTGCCAAGTGAAGGGGGAGAAGTAGATAGTTCTATACAGCAGCAACACTTGCAAACCACAACATTACCAATATGGCAAAAATATGCATAAAGATACAGTAAATGGTACTCATGTGTCAGTGGCTACCAAGTTCTGTCTGGAATTAAAGCACACTCAGCAGGAGGGAACTCATACGGGCTAGTAAATTAATGGACATTAGAAAAGACTCTACCACTTCTACTTTGTTAGACCATCAAAATCCCTCACTACTTTCTAAACCTTATCCATATACTCACAGATAAGTGTAGTTATCCTCCCTCATCAATGAAAAAAATTTAAAAGTAAGAGATAGAAATCACAGAAAATCAGTACTAGACACAATGCAGAGACCAAAAAATTATGGGGATCCCAGCCCCAACAGATACATCTATATCAAAGATATTACATCTATGGCTCAGGAAACATCATGGAAGAAGGAAAAAAATATTCTAAGAGCCAGAAAGCCAGGAAGTCTGCTGTAACTCTTAGGAATGGATATATATACAAGACAGGAACAATAGCAATATTGATGTACATGTTGATGTGCAAGGTAAAATTTTGTTGGGTCTCAACTGAAACAAAAACCAAGTAGCTAATGACGGCTACTATGATAATTAGCCTCCCACAGGGTTGAGCCCTGTTATTGGTGGTCCAACACAAGGCTAAGCTGTGAAACCATATATACAAAGCAAACGGATTTAGCAAGTCACATATGTATGTGTGTGTGTGTGTGTGTGTGAATGCACATACACACAAATATGTGTAACAATAATAACAAAAAGGGGTTATCAATTGACTGGGGGACATAGGAGGGTTTTGAGTAATGGTAACTGGGAGTAGCTGGGAGGGAGGAAAGAGAAGAGAGAAAGTGATATTATTCTGAGCACAAATGGTTGTCCAGTGCCAATGGTCAGCTCTGAAAACATATATACTACTAACATTATACAGTCTGAGCATGTTATACTTAGGAATATATATATATATATATATATATATATATGCATGCATGCACACAAACACACACACACACACACACACACACACACACACGCAGGTACAATTACTGAAAGTAGAGGCCATGAATATGAAGGAGAGTAGGAAGAGGTATATGGGAGTGTTTGGAAAGAAGAAAGGGAAGTAGAAATGCTTTAATTATATTATAACTTCAAATATTTTTAAGTATATAATGTTTTTAAAGACAACACAGAGAAAATATACACACAAGCATAGACACATGGAAATTTAAAATGGAGTCACCCTATAATAGGAACATAATGAATGCTTCTACTAGACATCAAATATTAACAAATGAATTTATATTTTTGTAATGACATTGAATATAATATAAAGTTAATAACTTAAAAGATAAGATCCACCAGCTTATTTAAGTACGTCATTTAAAATGTGCTCCTATCTTCATAAATTTTTAAATGTATCAGATGTTTAGAGCCAAACAAATCTTTGTTCTAAGAAATGGATGTAACAATTTCAATAATATTAAAATTATTCATTTAATTTTGTGTGTATAATTGATAAAAAATATTTGTGACTACCATTGTTATCTCATGGATACAAATTCTGATAGATATGAATGCTATCTTAAATATATTTTTCATTACATTCCTTGTACTCACAAAAACCACCTGCTTCAATATAGCACTAAGGTTTAAAATGTTTATATGATAGTGACTGAATATGTCCAGAGAAAATGAATTAAAGAGGTTCATCAGTGCTGGATACCAATCATATCATTTATTTTCAACTATATTCCATGGCCTTTTTACTCTTGCCCTCTTCTAGATAACTATTGCAAATTTTCTCTCTGTCATCTTCTGACACCTACTCTGGGCATTTCTTTCACCTATTTAACTTGCTGTATTAGTTAGGGTTTGTATTTCTGTGAAAAAATACCATGACCTAAAGGAATTTGGAGACAAAAGGGTTTATTTCATTTCACATGTCCCAGTTGTAGTCCATCATGAAAGGCAATCAGGATAGGAACTCAAAGCAGGAACCTGGAGCCAGAAATAGAAGCTGAATCCATAGAGGATCACTGCTGACTGCCTTGCTTCTCATGGCTTTATCAGCCTACTTTCTTACTCAGCTCTGTACCATCTGCACAGGAATGGCACCACTCATCATGGGCAGGATCCTATCACATCAATCATTGACTAAGAAAATGCACTGCAGACTTGCCTACAGGCCAATCTTATGAAGGCATTTTCGTTATTAATATTTCTTCCTCAAAGAAGATCCTACCTTGTGTCAAATTAACATAAGAAATAGTCATCACACCGGCTAATTGTCCATAAGGAACATTGATGCAATGTGAAGAAGCTTTCATAGGCTTCCATGTCCAGTATACTAGCTATCCATCTCTTTGCCCTCATACTTCATCTTCTTTGTGATCCTAATGAATTTAGTCTATAGTGCTTGCCTAAAAGCAGCCCCCTCCATTGGCACATGATTTTCCATGCCCTCACAAGTACTAAGCTATATGATTCTAGAGAATTTTGCACTTTCCATACCTTCTGGAACCACCAGGGAAAAGATATTACTATTCATTCCTGTTAAGGAAAACTAAATAAATATTTCTTTTTCAATCAGTTTTATTAAAATTTATTTCATACAATATTTTATGGTCATATTATTTCCCCTCTTCCAGCTTCTCTCAGATCTTCTTCATCTCCCTACCGACCTAACTTTATCCTCCTTCTCTCTCCTGTCCTTCTCTCCCTCGTTCTCTCTCTTTCTCTCAAAAATCTCAACAATAGGAAAATGAAATCAAAACAAAACAAAAAACAATAAGACAAAAAGAAAAACAAAACAAAAACTAAACAACAACAAAAAGCTCATAAAACAAGGAGTCATTTTTGTGCTGGCCACCTAATCCTGGGTCTAGAGTGTGGCCTGCAGTTTAATTGAAATACTCAGTGTCGTTCACCTAAGGGTAACATAAAAATCCCAAAACCTGTAGCCATTTATTCAAAATATTGGTTATTTAAAGCCCCTCCAAATCTATGATTGACCTCCAAAGTTGGGACTCTCCTAGTGAGTATTTACAAACTTAGATTATGTGTATTGTGGCTTCAGATACTTTGTGCCAGAAATGAATTGCAGTACTGCTTCATCAATTTCTGTTAAGTACTAAATTTATAAATCCATCCTAAATGTCTTCTTTAATAACTACACACATATATTAAACATACCAGAAATCTTAGAATTTCTGATACACAAAGTTCAATGAAATAGGACTCAACCTCTTATTTCCCTCTCCCAAATTTTAGTCACAGAAATAGTCTATTTCAGTAAATGTTAAATTCACTTTTTCAATTTTCAAAGCAAAAACATAACGTTTGACTTTTTTTTTTACACTCAGTGATAAAACCACCAAAACATCTAGATACTTGTATCACTGAAATGTTTCCATAATTTGACCACATTTCTGCATTGATACACTTCAAATCTGTTTTATCATCATATTTCATCTGAATTACAACTTTCTAAACTAATTTCCACCAATAGTTTTTAAAACAGTACACAGCATGATTCTTTCAAAATTATTTTTTAAGTCAGATTAAAATAAAAATTTGGTTGTGCTTAAAATACTGTAGGTGGGCAAAGGACAAAGTTACTCCACTAACTAAGATACTACTATCAAGTTAATATAATTCCTTCAAAGCTCAATCAAGCCTTACTTAAAATACAAGCTCTGATATGTGGACTGGCCAGTCTCATTTTCCATTACTTTCTCTTCACATGCATCACCTTCTAATGTGATGGGGCCCAGTCATGGCATTATTAGAGGGATGTCTGTTTCAGCTGCTTAAAATTTTACTGCGTAACTACCTTGTCTTCTTTCAAGACTTTACCAAAGTATCATCTACATGGGCAGACTTTTCAAGGAGAGGCAGTTTCAAATAATACAACCAATATTTTGACTTCTCTTCTTTGCTTTGATTTATTCAGAGGATATATTTAACATAAAATAGTGTACATAGTTTATTCATTTAAAAGTTTTTTCCTTTCCTACTAAACTTCAAACCATCTTAAGAACTATTTTGGTTTTACATAAATCAATACTTTACATTTTAGAGTTATTCAATAAATTTTGGGAATGAATTGATTATACGGAATTTGAAATATGTGGCCGGGATTTTCCAAAATGAAAAAAAAAAAGTCAAGTTGAATCTTAACATTTCAAGTAATATCTTTGGAGATAAGATCACTTGAATTAAGATCACTTATAAATATTGGTGATTATTTTAATTTATAGGTAATTTATGTGATGTATGGAATTGAAATATTTTGACTTTAAGAAACAATAGACCTTCAGCACAGGAAGGGAAAAGCACAGGTAGACAATATCTGTGTATATGAAGCTGTATTTAGGTAGTATTTGGAGCAGTATCACAAATTACTAAGAATCATCCATTATGCAAAATGACTAATTGTTTTCAGAAACTCCAATTATATAATACTCAGTTATGAAATTTGTTATTCTAGTTTGTCTCAGAAATACTCTGCTCTGTTGTTGACAAAGACTCAATATCATTCGCAATATATTTCTCTCATGTTGCTACACTGTTAATTGGTATAGTCTTTGGGAATAATATAGTTGATGAACTTATAAAAGAACATTTTAAAATAAAATAATTTATATTATAAATAAGGTATGCTGAAATATACAGATGTATAATTGAGTATTATAAATATCATGACTTATTAATAAATCTAACTATATAACAATTTAATAATTTAAACATTTAAGTATAACAGAAATTACACCCTAATTTAATAAAACTAACTCTCTTCATTCTAAAATCTCACCACTCCATCCTAAATTTAGAGTGAATGCAAGCATCAAGTTGGTACTAAATTTAATTTCTTTCTCTTCCAAGCATATGTTTCTTCAATTCCACATTTTCACATTCATGCTGACTCCACTGTGACTGAAATTATTTGGCAAGTGTTGAGTAGAATATAAAGACAACTAACTGGAAGAGATACATTCCATGACACCCCAATGCCAAGTATCAATGAGCAAAGTGAATCTTTACTTGATTATCTACATTTGGCCTTCCCATTATAATGTACAATTTGTGGATAAGTTATAGAGATTCAAAAGCAAAAATTTCTTGACATTTAAAACATACACGAACAAGTTTGACTTCCTGTAGGATTTGAGATATGAGCCCAAAATAAATGCATCTTTTAGATTCTCAGTCTAACAGCAATGAAGTAGAAATAAATCTTTTGCTCCTACTCTATATAATTGAAGACACCAATTTGGGTGTGATTTACATCCCAGAATGGACATTACATCCTGACACTCTTTTTCATCATTTTATTGAGAAATTCACTTTCTGCTAGATGCACACCATAACAGGAGTTATTCTTCCTAAAAATTACAGACATATTTCTTTAACTTAAAATATGTTAAAACTAAGAAAGATAATCTAAGTTATAGCCTTGTGATATACTTTACCACATAAACACAGTGCAATCCTTTCTAAAATGTTTATATGTGTACTACCATTGTGATCAATTTGTTTTACTTAACTGGATGGAAGGTAAGTTCATATAATATCAAAGACTATCTCCAGGTACATACTTCCCCCAACCTGGCTGCACTACCTAAAGTTCTCCAAACAGTATCACCAATTGTGCACCAAATTTTCAAATGCCTGAGATTATCGGGGGCATTTGTCATTTAAACTATATCCTCTTAGGACAAAAACTGCACAACATATTAAATTTATGATACAAAAGTTATTTAGAATGTGTTAAGAGTGTTGTTTGGTGGTAGAATATTTGCCTTGTATATGTAAGTGACCAAGTTTCATTCCCAGAATTATTAAAGAAAGGAAGAAAATAGTAGAAATTTATATAATGAATGATTGCTATTATACCATTGTAAAGACAAAAGACAAAGCAAAGTGAACTCTACTAATAGTGATAGGGAGGAAGAATAATGAAAAATAAAGAATAAATAACACAATATATGTAACAATTAGGAAGTCTACATGCCATCAACATAGTTTGAAAATATGTAAATAAAAATCCAAGTTGAGTTAAAATCAAGAATTGTCAATCACCTCTCCTGGGCTACAATCAAACACACCTAAGAAGGAAGTTTGTATAGCTATCCTAATTTTTAAGGAAATGACTTCAAATCAAAATTAATCAAAAGAGATGGAGATGGGCATTTCATACTCATCAATGGAAAAATCCACTAAGATGATGTCTCAATTCCTGACATCTATGCCTTACATGTAAGGGAACCCATGTGCATAAAATTACATTACTAAAACTTAAATCACATATTGAATCCAATGCAATAATGGTGGGAGACTTCAATACCCTACTCTCACCAATGTGCAGGTAATCCAGACAGAAACTAAAGAGAAACAACAGAACAAACAGACTCAAATGGACCTAACAGATATATACAGAGCATTTCACCCAGACACAGAAGAATACACATTCTTCTTTGTACCTCATGGAACCTTCTCCAAAACTGACCATATACTCAGCCACAAAGCAAATCTCAACAGATACAAAAAAATGAAATAACCCTCCGTATCTTGTCAGACCATGATGGGTCAAAGCTAGATTTCAACAACAATGGGAAAAATGGAAAGCCTAAAAACTCAAGGAAACTGAACAATTCTCTACGGAATTACCACTGGGTCAAGGAAAAAATTAAAAAAAAAGAAATTAAAGACTTCCTAGAATTAAATGAAAATGAATGTACAACATACCCAAACATATGCTACATGATAAAAGTGGTGTTAAGAGGAAATTTTATATTACTAAGTACTTTCATGAAGAATTTGGATAAATTTCATACTAGTGATTTAAGAGCATACCTGAAATTTCTAGCTGTGGAGTAGAGGCTTGGCTGCATGGGAACTAGGCATGGCTGTGTGCTAGGCCAGGCTGTGAGCATTGTGGTGTCCAGATATGGCCGGCAGGTAATGGCTGGGCTCCAGTGTGGACACAGGGCAGAGCTGGCGGGAGCCAGCAGGAGCCTCGAGGAGATCAGAGTGTTGGGGCTGGTGGAGAACTAACTGCCCCTCCAGGGTCACAGCTGAGGAGTGGCCTACAAGTCTGTGGGCCCAGCCAGGACATGGAGCCACTTTCAGTCTGCCATTCTCCTTTACTTGAAAATCTGAGGTTAACAGCAATCTTTTGTCCCTATGGTGCACGCCTTCCCCTCCTCTTCCTCTTCCATGCTGTTGGGTAGGGCTCCCAAGACCTGCCCTGGGGCTAAAACCTGATCAAGGTCTGGCTCCAAGAATGTAATGTCACTGCTTATGATTGATAAGCTATACCGCGACAGGTTATAAGGCTAACCAACAGTTTCTTGTCTGTGGTACAGTGTTGATGCAAATTTAGAGTTATCCTTGTTATGGTATATGCATGTATTTCTGTTCTTGTTTAAAATATTGTAACTTTACAATATATTCTGGATTACTGAGGGAAATCACAAGAAAGACTTTGGTAAGAGTTTCTGTTTTAAAAGAAAAGAAAAAGCAGAATTTGTCTAGAGTAAATGTCTGAGGGATCAAAGGAACGGACTGAGGGTACATGGAAGGTGGCAGAAGGTCAGAGGGGATGTGATGTAAACTGTTTGTTATGGTTTCTTATACCTGCAAATACTGAATTTGAAAGTTAAATCTGGTTGGTTTTCATCTTAAAAATAACTAATGATTCTGCAAACTGCTTATGTATGTATGTATGTGGACAGGTATGTGACTTGAAAATGTAAACAAGCTTTAACTGTATGTATGTATGTGTATAACTTGGATCCAACTGTATGTATATGTGCAAGTAATTATTGTTTAGAAAAATGTGCTTTAAACAGTAACCACGTGGCTTCCTCCATCTTGCCTGGTGACCTCATGGACAGCCATGTGGCTGGAAGCCATCTTTTACAAAGGTTATAAAGATCTACTCAGGTTAACACCTAAGTGCTTATGTCTTTACCAAGTGCTCAACAGCAAGTTTCTAGAGAATTTAAATAGATGGCAACATATGTTTAATAAATAAGGTATTTGATAAATATTAAAGCTACACATCAATGCTTTTATACACAGGAATATACCTTGCTCTGGCAGCTAAACTTTATAATTTAAGATTTACCCATGTAATAAAATGAACATAGAGAACAGCTGAGGTTTGCAAATGTATGGCAAGAGGCAGGAGCAGAGTTTCAAAGAGAGTCTAGTTACAATGGTGGACCTTAGCAGTTTTGAAAAGTGCTAGTGCCAGGTGATGATCACTGGAAGCACCAGCCATGATAAAATGGAGCAGGCAGGCTATGTATGTACTGCCAAAGGTAGGGTCAAAGAAATCATCCAAGCCTCTAGGTAAAAGAACCAGAAAGATTATAAATAAATCCCAGATATTTAACCTTGGGATTGTTTACACTTTGGAGCATGGTTTTACTTTATACAGATTGTGATGATGCCATGTTTTCTCCCCCTTAAAGTAAAAGAAGATACTTTATTGTTGATATTCCAGAAGACATGAGAGATTTTAATCTTTTAAGAACAGTTTTTATAGTTAAAAACCAATGATTTAAAAATGTTTCTCCTTACTCAAGGTACTTTCAGGCTTAAGAATGTTGTCTAGCCTTCTTGAATTTGCTAAGTTTGTTAAGCTTAAGTTATTTGGATAAAGTGATACAAACATATGTTTTATATTGATATTTTGTTTTGGTTTCTTTACTGAACCTGTATTTGATGCTAGAAGAGGTTCAACTTAAAAGCATTGTTTTTAGGCTACTTACTGTAGACTGTTAGAGAACATAAATAATCATTCATAAGTAATCAAGATTTTTTTTTTAAATTGTAATCAGGGTAAGTAGTGATGTAATATTACAGGGATAAGTTTACTCATTTACTCAGTCCCTTACATATGTTTTCAGGGTTGAGCTTGAAACAAGTAACTTGAAACAAAGTTTGTCTATTCAGATATACCTGGACAGCCCTCATACTTCAGAAATCTGCAGAATATGGCATTTAAATGTTGTTCTATATCATACAGGCTTCCAGATCCTAGCAGTGACCCAAGGTCTCCAAAGAAGATTACATACGAGACACCACAATGTCTCTGCCTGGATTATGGTTACACTGACCATAGAGCAAGATGCCCCAATGCCCAGCTTACCCGAGAACTGCAAGCAGAGGTAGCACATTTGCAGGAGCTACTGATGGCTCAGGGACTCTCAGCCTCTGCTCTAGGAAGTCTGAAGGTAAAAGAAGGCAGTTCTGGAGGTGCTCTGTCAGCTGCATCATCTCCTCCCACACCAGCTTCACCCTTATCTCCTCCTCCACACAATGTGGAGCTGGAACCCTCCTTCTCCCCCAGTGTTGAGCCCCAGATTGGGCCTGAGGGGGTCATGGAGAGGCTGCAGGAGATGGAAAAGATTATTGCTGAGCTGAATGAGACTTGGGAGGAAAAGCTATGTAAGACAGAAGCCCTGAGAAAAGCATTGCTGGCTGAGATGGGTGTGGCTGTCCAAGATGATGATGGTACTGTGGGTGTCTTCTCTCCCAAAAAAAAGAGACTCCCCACCTGATAAATCTGAATGAGAACCCCTTGATGTCTGAATGTCTTCTCTACCACATTAAAGATGGTGTTACCAGGGTTGGCCAGGTAGATGTGGACATCAGGTTGACTGGACAGTTCATCCGGGAGCAACACTGTCTCTTCTGAAGCATCCCACAGCTTGATGGAGACGTGATGGTTACATTGGAGCTGTAGCTAGAGTTTTCCTGCCGAGCCCACAGTCAGGACAAATCTCTGCCACCCGCCAGTCTCCAGCTCCCAAGTCCCGCCAGTCTCTGAGCCCACTTATAAAATAAACACACAGACGCTTACATTATTTAAACTGCTTGGCCATTAGCTCAGGCCTATCATTGTCTAGCTCTTACTCTTATATTTAGCCCATTTCTAATAATCTCTACTTTGCCACGTGGCTCGTGGCTTACCGGTACTTTACATTTTCCTTCTCCTGGCCGCGGCTCCAGGCAGTCTCCCCTCTACCTTCCTGTTCCCTCAATTCTCCTCTCTGTTAGTCCCGCCTATACTTTCTGTCTGGCTACCGGCCAATCAGCGCTTTATTGATACAGAGTGATATCCACAGCATGGAGCCTTGTGAAGGAGCTGAGACCTATGTCAATGGGAAGCTTGTGATAGAGCCGCTGGTGCTGAAGTCAGGAAACAGGATCATAATGGGCCTGATGGTGGAAGAAGATTGATGCTGTTCTGACTGGTGCCTCCAAAACTATGGAGACCTGAGTAGGGATTGGTCCCTGTAATTTATAGGATTGGAAGCTTCTTGGTCTGCACTCAGATATAGTTTATCCTTCTCAGATTTCTGATAGTACTGATGGCTAGGCTAGCTCTAACTTTGTCAGCATGGCAGCATTAGACAACCAGATCCTACTGCAAGGCTATAGCTAGATTGTTAGCTCACTTTTAGAAAAATGTTCTAAGATATAAAAGTTTAAGTAAGTCATAAAGGTTCAGATATGAGTCAAAAATGATTTAGGATAA
Source organism: Peromyscus nudipes (assembly GCA_902168325.1). Taxonomy (NCBI): domain Eukaryota; kingdom Metazoa; phylum Chordata; class Mammalia; order Rodentia; family Cricetidae; genus Peromyscus; species Peromyscus nudipes. The sequence goes on from CABHPH010148295.1 coordinate 17,330, forward strand.
GACATATTTCAGATTACTCTCCTGTTCTATGATATAATGGTTCAGAGCTTAACATTTAAGAGTCCTGATAAGCTGGTAGAGCAATGATTACTTACTGTTTAGTCACAAGCTCAACATTTTAGATTTATTTTAGATGTCATCTAAATATATCTAAATGTAAACCTAAAAGTGTTTCTCCTCAGGTCAAAGATCTCTGTCCAATTATACCTGGCTTTCTGGACAGAAAGAAAATGCACAAGCTTTTAACCCAAATCTGTAGTTCTTGTTGGGATTTAAAAGTATGAGTCCACTTTTGCTGTTTTACAAACAGATTGGTAATACTAATGTATCTAAAACTTTTATGTCATTTTGTAAGTAGGCCTCAAAGGATCAAAAGAGTCATAAAAACCTAGACCCACTTCACAGAGGTAGAAAGGACCTCAGATAAGTATTCCTAAAGATGATATTTTTCCTCACTCCTGGTCTTGGGACTACTGCTTTTCCCATTACTAAGGGTATGGACCGAAGGGTTCCAAATAAGTTCATAAAATTTAACTTCTGTTCCTAGTTTAAATTTGTCTCAACAGATTTCTACTTGGCTGGCAGTTACCTCCAAGCTTCAGCTGCTGACTACACTGCTCCAGACAACTGTGAGCTCTGGACTTGCTAAAAGCTGATGTGGACCAGCTCAGCCAAGATGATTTTTCCTTGTCTCTACAGGGTCAGAGAGCCACACGCTTCTGACAATTGCCCCCTTTCCCAGTCTTTGACTAGCTTTTCAGCCTTTTGGGGGCCCTGACAATGACGCCCCAATGCCAGCTCGAAGCAGTTCCAGAAGAGAATACGTTGTCCCATGTTCCCTGTTCAGAAAAGGCTGAAATGCTGGGTCCAAAAGAAACTCCCTGGCATAGAGACAAGATGGCTAACTATACATGACCATTATTAGAGAGGGATACTTACAAGCTAACTGCCCGAAACCCATGATTGGGTTTCATTAGGCACATGAGAAGTGGGGAATGTGAGACCAAAATGAGCCATCTTAGAAATAAGACCAAAATGCTTTCACCCCAAAAACTAAGGCCTAAGATTTCTCCTTCTAGGAATAGGCTAATAGTTACTGAAACCAGTCAGTTCAGATTCCAGAAACCAGAAAGTGTAAAAATACAGAGTCACAAGGTAGTCACAAGGTAGTCACGAGGTAATGACTGCCGGACTATAGAATGTCCTCTCCCTGGTTTCCAGGGTAACTGACCACAGAAATGTCCCCACCTGAAGGCAGCCAATGAGAAATGGTGGCAGGCAACCACCCCCTTAGAAGTAAGATTAAGCCATGATTTCTAGAAAGCCCCTAGAAGTGAGCCAATCAGAATTGTACCCATACTAGTACCCCTAAATGATGTAACCTTGTGGCTTTTACCTTTATAAACTGAGCTTGCAGACAGGCAGGCACTTCCTCCAGCCTCCACTGTGTTGGATCTGTTGGACGAAGTCCCTGCCTAGGCTTGTATATCTAGAATTAAACCTTGTTTTTGCATTCTGGCATGCATGTCTTTGGTGGTCTGGGCACAACAATTGAAAGCATATGCTACTCTTCCAGAGGATTTGAGTTCTGTTCCCACCATCGCATCAGGAAGTTTACAAGTGCCTACAACTCCAGCTTGAAGGGATCTTGTGAGTGTTACATATCAACTCTTGCAGGAGTGTGGAGGAAGTTTCCCTAATGCAAGTGTTACAGCTCTGAAAGGAAAGGAATTCTGGGAGTCGGGATCCAAGAGTACCACGAAGTCACACTACACAATAAACCTCACAGCCGAGATTTATTGGGAGGGAAAAAGCCAGGAGAGTGACTGCCTCTGCTCCAATGAGAGGCAGCATAGAACTTAGTAGAACACGGGGTTTGTACAGAGTTCCTTGGGGAGGGGTTAGGGCTTTCCAGGGTAGCTTTGCATTAAAGGTATTATGTAGCCTGATCATGGGGCAAACATAGGGATTGGTAGGATTCTGTGGCCTAATCTTGAAGCTCAGTAATTGGTGGGATTTCTTACTCAGGGATTGGTGGAATGCTTTATTTTCTTGGCTTTGGTTTCAGGGTTGGGTTCAGGTCAGTAACAGGGTGTTCTTTCCTCAAGGTCACATCAGGGGTAGGATGTACTTTTCTTGGCCCTAGTCTCAGGCTTGCAGTCAAGTCAGGTTCAGGGTGTTCATTCCTTGGCCCTGGTCTCAAGGTCAAGTCAGTGTTAGGGAGTTCTTTCCCTGGCTCTGATCTTAGTGTCAAGTTGGGGTCAGGGTGCTCTTTTCTTGGCCCTTTTATCCTACAGATCTGAGGTCCTCTTCTGACCTCCGCAGGTACCATCATTCATGTACATGTATCTATACACAGGCACATACACAATCATAATTTAAAATAATAAAATAAATCTCAAAAAGGCATCACAATCCCTGACTTCCAGGTCTACTATAGAGCTATAGTAATAAAAACAGATTGGAACTGGCATAAAAACCAACGTGTGGACCAATGGAATCGAATTGAAGACCCTGACATTAATTCACACACCTATGAACACCTGATTTTTGACAAAGAAGCCAAAACTGTACCATGGAAAAAAGAAAGCATCTTCAACAAATCGTGCTGGCATAACTGGATGTCAACATGTAGAAAATTGCAAATAGATCCATATCTGTTGCCATGCACAAAACTCAAGACCAAGTGAATCAAAGACCTCAATATAAATCCAGTTACAATGAACTTTATAGAAGAAAAAGTAGGGAGTAGTATTGAACACATTGGCACAGAAGACACTTCCTAAATATAACACCAATAGCACAGACACTGAGAGCAACAATTAATAAATGGTACCTCCTGAAACTAAGGAGCTTTTGTAAGGCAAAGGACACTGTCAATAAGACAAGACAACAGCCTACAAAATGGGAAGAGATCTTCATAAATAAAGAATTCAAGAAACTAGACATGAAAATACTGAACAATCCAATTTGAAAAATGGGCTATAGAGCCAAACAGAGAATTCTCAACAGAAGAATCTTAAATGGCTGAAAGACATTTAAAGAATTGCTCAAACTTTCTTAGTCATCAGGGAAATGCAAATCAAAATGACTCTGAGATACCGTCTTATACCTGTAAGAATGGCTAAGATCAAAAACACTGATAACAGCTTATGATGGAGAGGATGCTGAACAAAGGGAACACTCCTCCACTGTCGGTGGGAGTGTAAACTTGTACAGCCACTTTGGAAATCAGTATGTTGGTTTCTCAAAAAATTGGGAATCAATCTAACTCAAGACCCAGCTATACCACTCTTGGGCATATACCCAAGGAATGCTCAATTATACCACAAAGACACATGCTCAACTATGTTCATAGCAGCATTATTCATAATAGCTGGAACTTGGAAACAACCTAGATGCTCCTCAACTGAAGAATGGATAAAGAATATGTGGCACAATGGAGTACTGCTCATCAGTTAAAAAAATGATATCATGAAATTTGCAGGCAAATAGATAGAACTAGAAAATATCATCCTGAGTGAGGTAACCCAGACTCAGAAGGACAAAAATGATATGAACTCACTAATAAGTGGATACTAGATGTAAAGCAAAGGATAACCAGACTGCAACCCACAGCTCCAGAGAATCTAGCAACAAGGAGGACCCTAAGAGGAATGCATAGATTCCCCAGCAAAAGAGAAATAGATGAACTCTACATGAGCAAACTGAGGGTGGGGGGAGGGGTAATGGAGGGCAAGTGATGGGGGATGAGATCATAAGGGAACAGAAGGTTTGAGCTGGAATAGGGACAGAGTGAGAAAGCAAGGAAAGAGATACCATGATAAATGAAGACATATGGGAATAGGGAGAAACAGGGTGCTAGGAAAGTTTCCACAAATCCACAAGGATGACCTCACCTTAGACTGCTATCAATAGTTGAGACGGTACTTGAACTGTCCTTCTCTGGTAATCAGATTAATGATTAATTAAATAATACCCTAACTCTCATCGTAGAGTCTTCATCCAGTAACTGATGGAAACAGATGCAGAGATCCAAGGCTGGATGCCAGGAGTCCAATCGATGAGAGAGAGGAGGGATTCTATGAGCAAGGGACACAGAGACCATGATGGGAAAATGTACAGAGATAGTGGAAACATATGAATTGTGGACCAATAGCTATGGAGCCCCATAGGCCTGGACTAGGCCCTCTGGATAGGGGAGACAGTTTTTAACCTTGAACTGGTTAGGGGGCCCCTAGGCAATGGGATAGGGATCTGTCCCTGGTGCATGAGCAGGCTTTTTGGAGCCCAGTGCCTATGGTAGGACACCTTGTACAGCATTGGTGCAGGAGGAGTGGCTTGGACCTGCCTCAACTGAATGTACCAGGCTCTGCTGAATCCCCATGGGAGACCTTGCCTTGGAAGAGGTAGGATAGGGTGTGGGTTGGGGTGAAGGCTGTTGCTGGGAGGAGGGAGGAAGGGGCATCTGTGGTTGGTATGTGAAATGAATAGAAAATTTCTTAATAATAAAAATTAAAATAAAATTGCAAAGAAAAAATAAATTTATGTAAAAATTAAGAAAAATCTCCAAAAATACAACATAATCACTAAGAATGTCCACATTATTAGACTATCAGGCAATAAAGAAAAAATACCAACAATTGTACAAGAAGTAATATTATTTAGAAACTGCAATATACTACATGATGCATTTATCAAAAAAGATATCCAAAAAAGAGAATAAACAATACAACATATCTAAGACTAAATGATTATTTTAGATTTAAATAATATGAAATAATAAAATATGTAAAGTATTCCTAAACTGATAGTTAAGTAAAATTTACAACCTTAAATACATTTATTTAAAATAATAATCATTCAATGGAAGTAAATGAACCAAATATTAAAGTATAAAATGGTTGATCTAGTTTGTGAACTTGACTGGACTACAATATAGCCTGAGGCAAGCCTATCTGTAGGGGCAATTCCAAAAATGACTGACACACAGGAAACTGAATGGTAATTAGGGTAACTACCCTTCATGAATTTGGACAATGACCTATAGTGAGTGACCATATAAAAAAGAAGCCAAAGAAACAAAAATAAATGTATGTATGGCTGCAAGGTATTTTTCCCAGGAACTCTTTTTTTTTTAATTAAGAAATTTATTTTCATTCACTTTACACACCAATCAAAGATCCCACTCTTCCCTCCTCCTGTCCCCAGCCTCCCCCTCAACCTACCCTCTATTCCCCCCACAAGAAGACAAGGCCTCCCATGGGGAGGCACATCCAGTAGAAGCAAGTCCTAGCCCTTCCCCCTGCCTCACTACTGCATGAGGTGTCCCATCATATGCAGTGGGCTCCAAAAAGCCCCCTCATGCACCAGGGATGGATTCTGATTTTACCACCAGGGAGACCCCCAAGCAGATCAAACTACACAATTGTCTCACCATACAGAAGGCCTAGTCCAGTACCATGCAGACTCCACAGCCATTGATCCAACTTTCCATCTTTACATGGCTTATTTTTTATATTACTTTTACTGTTTCTTTAAAGACTTTACTTTTTAAAACTACCCATTTTCTTATATAACTGTCTATACCCTTTTCATCTTTCTTCCAAGCCTACATACATTTTTACACACATTATAAACAGTTTAGAGTTTTATTTCATCTGAATCTGTCTTACTGTGAATCTATAGTCTTTCTCTGACCAGGAGAGATTTTAAATTGTTAAACTGCATGGCTAGTACAAAAAGCGGCAGCCTTGGCTGCTGAATCCACCCACCGCAGCTTCCTAATATGGTGGCAGTATGTTTACTGCCAGCCCTGGATGCCATGCTCTCTGCTGACTCGGGGAGGCAGTGGGTCTATGCTTCCCTCCAGCAGCATGTAGCCCAAAACCTTTTCTTTCTTTCCTTTTTTTATGTCTGTACTAGAAAAAGCTATATCCACAATGCAGTGCACTGTGCAGCTTGGAGAAACCTTTGTGTACCATGGCAGGAATCTGCCATGCTGCACTCAAGCACATACATACACTGGTACACTATGAACCTGCCATACTGTAAGCTCAAGTCTGCATGCCATGGCGTCTCTGTACCTTGGTGTCTCTATATCTCAACCTGCATGAGACGTGAAGTAGAAAGCTGTTTTGGGCTCCATTGTTGTGTGTTTAGAAGTCCTTTTAAAACTATTTTAGGCCTTATGGAAATTCAAGACCCCTATGTTGATACACAAAATATAGTTGGAAGTTTCCTGTGTCCCACCTGGTCTGCAATCAGGACAAATATCTCACCCACAGTCCTGTAGCCTTTTATAAAATAATCACACAGAGGCTTAATATTATTTATAACTGCTCAGCCATTAGCTCAGGAATATTACTGATTATCTGTTACACTTAATTTAACTCATAATTCTTATCTATGTTTAGCCACATGGCTTGGTACCTTTTCTCAGTTCTGCCTTGTCAGCTTGCTTCCCCTGTGTCTGGCTGGTGAATCCTGACTCAACCTTCCTCTTCACAGAATTCTCCTTGTCTGCTTATCCTGCCTATACTTCCTGCCTGGCTATTGGCCAATCAGCATTTTGTTTATCAACCAATCAAAGCAACAAACATTCACAGCATACAGAATGACATTCCACAGTAGTTGGGCATTAGGAAAACTGGAATTCTGACAGAATTGCATGAGGTAAAGGCAAGGTTCATGAATTTTTGAAGGAAAATGAAAACCATATATGGAATTTGGATATAGGTCATATTGGCAAAAAAACTGGCCACATCTTTCATATATCCTGAAAATTGGAGTGAGATTAAATGAACAAATAATGGTGTAATTTACTTGGTCAAGGAAATTTCATGACACTGTAGCATCAAGGCTGTGGTATGTTTACTGCTCACCACTTTTAGTGAGATTTATAGTGAGAAAGAATAAAATTCACATCACAAAAATGTGGAAAGTATGCAGTATGACAAAGAATGGAGTATGAGTGAGGACAAGTGGGTGCAAACAGAGTAGCTTTAGTTTCTAAGGAGATTGCATCATTAAACATACTGTCAATAAGAAAGTACCTTTTAAAGACTCCATCTATAAGAGGTTCCATGTTATAAAACATCAAGATCATTAAAAAAAAAAACAAGTTGTTTGCAAGGGGAGAATCTGAAAAAGAGAGATGTTAAACACAGAGTGCCATCATAAGAGTTCCCTCTTTGAAGAGGACTTCATAGGGAATCACTTTTTCCAGTTCAGAATCACTGGAATTAAATGTTTCTGTGTCTATGATAAGCAGGGTGCTGATGACATCTTAAGATGCCAATAGAATTTGGAATCTTATATAACATGTAGGATATAAGAGCTATAAATCATGGAAAATTGAGTAATTTTCCAGAAAAACATCAATGAGGCCAGGCAACACATACCACTTCAAAGAGATACCAAAAAGCCTTTGCTTGAAACTATGAAGATGAAACCAAGTTGCAATGCAGGTACTAAGATGATGGCCATGCTAGAAATATTGCATGTCTTCCAAGAATAGTTGTAGACACTGAGTGGAGGTAGACAAAGAGACAGTCCATGTGTGTAGCTGAAAGTTTGCCTGTGTCCTGCCTGGTCTGTAGCCACTCAGACCCAAGTAAACACACAAAGGCTTATATTAATCAAAACTGCTTGGCCATTAGCTCAGGTTTACTACTGACTAGCTCTTATACTTAAACTCAGCCCATTTCTGTTAATATATATGTCGCCACATTTTCCATGGCTTTACCTGTGTGCCATTATATGCTGCTCCCTAAATGGTGGATCAGCGTCTCCTGATTCAGCCTTCCTCTTCCCAGAATTCTCCTTGTCTGCTTATCCCATTTACACTTCCTGCCTGGCTACTGGCCAATCAGCATTTTATTAAACCAGTGTACAAAAGCATTATCCCACAGCATTTCCTCTTTTCTTTCTAAACAAAAAGGAAGGTTTTAACTTTAACATAGTGAAATTATGTATAATATAATAGTTATCAAGCAAGAATTACAGTTACAATATTTAGTCTATTTGTATTTGGCAAAATTAAAGAAAATATTCTATGTATCCTATATTTGTGAGCCTAAAGATTTATATCTAATTAGTCTTTTATCATAACCAAGGATTGTTGAATGGTGTTGGGATTACACAGGTTCTGGAGATTAGACTATATGTACTTTGTCTTAGGAAATGGGCATGAGCTTATGAAGCCTGGGCATGTAGCTGGATTTTCCTGTGTCCCGCCTGGTCCACAGCCACTCAGATGCAAGTAAACACACAGAAGCTTATATTAATTAAAACTGCTTGGCCATTAGCTCAAGCTTACTACTGACTAGCTCTTACACTTAAACTCATCTAATTTCTGTAAATATATATGACACCATGTGTTCCATGGCTTTATCTGTGTGTCATTACAGGCTACTCCCTGGATGGCAGGCTGGCATCTCTCTACTCAGCCTTCTTCTTTCCAGAATTCTCCTTGCCTGCTTATCCCACCTATACTTCCTGCCTGGCTACTGGCTAATCAGCATTTTATTTATCAACCAATGAGAGTAATACGTTCACAGCATACAGAGTATCATCACCCATCATTTCATCTTTTTTTTTTCTATTTAAAGGAAGGTTTTAACTTCAACATAGTAAAATTACATATAATAGCACAGTTATCAAGCAAGAATTACAGTTACAATATCTAGTCTATTTGTATTTGGCAAATTAAAGAAAATATTCTATCTATCCTATATTTGTGAGTCTAAATTTTCATATCTAATATCTTTTATCATAACCAAGAAAAATTATAACTATCTAGTCTTCAACTACATCAAAGACCTCAGGAGGATACAATATCACCTAAGTAAACAGAGAGAGCTGGCTGCCTAGACAGTCATCCAATGTTCCTCTGCAATGTTGGGGCATCCATCTTCAGCCTATAGGTCTGGAGTCTCTCAGTTGCTTTTCCCTGTGTTCTGTAGAATGCCTGGCAGTTTCTTCCATGAAGCAGGAACCTGAAGGACCATCTTGCCTTGCAAAGTTCAGTGGTCACCATCCTATGGGTCCTGCATGTCCAGTTGATACAACATTTTGTCAAGCAGTCCAGGCAAAAACAGTTTCTTGTCCAGATGGCTACTTTTGCCAAGAAGAAGATGAACTCCATATGGAGTGTCTTCAATGTTCATCTTTCTCTCTGAAGTAAATCGGTGCTGCCAGGAGCAGATGTGTATCATTGTCCAGGAAAGTCTATGTTTTTAAAACATTTACAATGCCATATTCTGTAGGTCTGAAGTGTTTTAAGATTATCTACTTAATTGAATTATATCTATGTATACCTAGAAAACCTAACATGATTATAAGTTTGACTATCATAGAAGACTTATTAATCTGTATTTCTTAATTATCTATTACAATTTAAATGAGCTACACAAACAAAATATCTTAAACAAGATTAGAATTATACATATAACAAAATATACTCTAAATTTGTATCAATAAAATAAAATCCATAGCAATGTAAATCATTTCAAATAAGTTGTTGCTCTTTAAAAGTAGATTCAATATTCTACCCTTTCATCCTATCATATCTATATCCTATCCCCTTTTTTTCTTTAGAGTATTGACTATGACCAATAACAATTTGTAACCAATCTGTAAACAAAGACAAAATCCATAATCCAGTTTTTGGGAATGCGGGTGTAGTTTTCTAGGCTACTTCTTGCTGATAGGGTGCACTGATATTCTTATGGGGACACAAAGAAACTTTTAGGATTATGATCAAGTCCTGATTGGAGTAGTTTGTGAGGCTGAATTCTCTGAGCCACTTGCCTTGAAGTTGATTTTGAATATTGGATGATCTGGGTTATAATGTCATTGGAGACCTTTCAGGGGGTCTTGGCTGGTCAAACCATATTAGCCTAGAAGCAATCCACAGGTTGTCATCTTCTGTGGAAACAAAAGCAGAATCTCTTTTCCAAACAATATATCCTTAGACATAAATTTTGAAATCAAGCTTTCCTTAAAATATACATATTGATTTAACTCAGCAGCTTTTACAATCAAATGTCTCTCTGCAGTTAAAAAATCCCAAAGATAACATAATCCAGATTCTCTGTGTAATATCCATCTTATGTGGCTTATTTTTTATGTTACTTTTATTGTCTCTTTAAAGACTTGATTTTTTAAAACTATCATTTCTTTATTTAAATGTCTATCCTTCTTTTCCTCTTTCTTTCAAACCTATGTACATTTTTACACACATTGTAAACTATTTAAAGTCTTATTCCATCTGAATCTGCCTTATTGTGAATCTATTGCTTTAAACTGCATCATTACTAGGACTGAAATGGCAGCTTTGGCTGCTGGCTTCTCCCCCCTCAGTTTTCTAACATGGTGGTGGTATGTTTACCACCAGCTCTGGGGGAGCCATGCCCACCACTGACTCTGGGAAGCAGTAGGTCCTTGCCTCTATCCAGCAGACTATAGCCTAGAAACCTTTATTTTTTTAAGTAGCAAAAGCTATATCCACCATGCACCATGATGCAGGGGCTTGCAGAAACCTTTGTGTAACTCAGTGGGAATCTGCCATGCTGTAGATCCAGCCTGCATGCCATGAACCCGCCATAGTCAGGGGACACATCATTTTACCTAGGCCTACCATGAGTGACATGAACTAGGAAGGTGCTCTTAGCTACATTTATAATCTCTTTTTAAGCTTTCTCAGATTTTAGGTGGAAACTCTTGCCACCACCTGTGGGCACCATTTGTAGTTGAAGGTTTTCCTGTGTCCCACCTTGTCATCAGCTACTCAGTCCCAAGTAAACACACATGCAGGCTTATATTAATTAAAAGTGCTTGGCCATTAGTTCAGGCTTACCACTGACTAGCTCTTGCACTTAACCTCAGCCCATTTCTGTTAATCTATACGTCACCACATTTTCCATTGCTTTACCTGTATGCCATTATATGCTGCTCCGTGGACAGTGGACTGGTGTCTCTTCTCAGCTTTCAGCTTTCAGCTTTCCTTTTATTTTATTTTATTTTATTTTTTTTTATACTAGCAAAAGCTAGATTGCATACTGTGCGGCCTGCCACTGTGTACCTTAAGCTACATGGGGATATAACATTATTGTATGAATGAGCAATGACACATTTGGATGTGTCTAGAAATCTGCTTCCTACCTGGTAGCTCAGTTTTGGAAAGCTTTGCAGCCTGAGTTTTGAAGTGTGTTACTGTGTGTGGTCATATAAGTATTAGAGCCAGTATTCTGTTACAGTGAAAAAATAGTTTTTAAAAAATCCAATTGCTAAATTAAGTTTTTTCCAGGTACTATTCTGAAAAAAATTAATTTCCTAAATATCATAGTTATTTGAATGAATTTCACGAAAAAAATATTTCTATGTACGCATCATATCACCACATAATATTGTATATGTTTATTTTATGCAAGAGTACCTAACTAAACGATATAAGAAAAATACATTTGATGAAATCATAAGAAAAGCAAAAGATGGAGACCATTCAGAAAACCACAACCAACCAAAACACAGAGTGGTAGAACCCAGTCCCAATGTATACATATACAAAACATGCCCATACCTAGGGCTTGGGCAATACTGTGGGAGAGGGGTGGAAAGATTGTAAGATTAGGAGGATTAGAATGTTTGTTTTGAGTCTGTGTCTTGTAGCAATATCACAAGCTACATCCATAAAAGTCTTAGCAACGTGACAGCTCAAATGTGTGCTAAACTAAAAGGGCTACAGTGGACATGCCAAACTGGGTGAGGAAAAGCCCAGGAGACCTCAAACCTGCTCAAAGAACTACAGGCTACTGAAGAAAGCTGGCAGTGGGAGAGGTGGCCCTCTCTAGGGAAGGGCACACCAACTGGTTGCCCACTGCCAAATCATCAGGTCTGAAAACATACAGAAAGTAATATTAATGGATTCAACAGGATATATATAAGAATATATATGTATATACAAATACATGTATGCATGCAATAACAATTGATGAAAAAAAAGGTCATAAATTTGAATGAGAGCCAGAAGCCATATATGGTAGAGTTTGGAAGGAGGAAAGGGAAGGGACAAATATTGTAATTAAATTATAATCCCCCAAATAAACAAATAAAATAAAAAACTTTAAATCAATGATTGTAATTTAATGTCATAACCATAAAAAGTAAGACTAAATGAATTTAAAAGAGAAAATTGTCAAAAGTGACAACATAAAATTATTAAAATTTTGTTAATCTTTTAAATTTTATATTATAAATCAAAATCTCTGTTTATCATTGCCTTTTCAGTTCTCCAAGCTTAAATGTAGTGGACGTTTTTAAGGATTACTTAGCATTATATGTGTCCAATGTATAGAAAAAGAGGATAAGATTCAATGCATGTTTGACACCAAAGTCTAGATAAGAGTGTCTAAGGATAGAACCCTACAGACTAATATTATTTGAAAGTATAAATATAAAAAGCCAAATAAATATTAACAAATTGAATTAACCATTGTTTATACACTTGACCAAATAGAGATTATTTGATAAGTAAGGAAATGCTGAAATTCAGAAAAATGTATACCAATGTAATTTATAAGCTTAGTGGGCCACAAGGAAAATAAAATCTGAACAGATGGAGATGAGGTCTCTTTTGCCAATTTCATACTTATTCATAAAAAACATATATTATCAAAAAAATGGTCAGAATTCCCCTTAACACATCAGTCCATCTATAAAGATTCAATATCAAAAATCACTGCTGATCATACTCAGTTATGAGCATTCCCTTTAAAATTAATTTCAAAAACAATGCCTATTTTACTGCAATTGTTTACCTTATAATGACATTTAAATCAAATTGTATGAAAAAGAACGTGAAAACAAGCATTTAAATTAGAAAATATTTTATCAAAACTCCTGGTATTTTGATTGTTTTTAATTAATTGTCATTTAATTAAATGTCATTAAATTTAATGAATTGTCATTATTGTTCTTCGTATATAGTATACATGTATGTGAGCATGTGTGCTATGGTGCATGTATGGGCATCACAAGACAACTTTTTCAGATTTCTCCTCCACGTTTATGTGGATTTCAGGAATGGAAGTCAATTTTTCAGACTTACAGAACAAGAACCTCTACATACTGAGTCACGTTTCTGACCTCTGTTTTTTTTTTTTTTTTTTTGTTAGTTGTTTTTGAGACAAGGCTGTTAGCATTTAAGCATTACCTGGCCAGCCCCCTGGGAATTTGTCAGTAAACAGGCAGTACCATGGTCGACTGAGGGTCCTGACAATGCCATCCTATGTAGCCTATTTGTGTAGCCTACTAATGCATATGCTAAGCACCCCCCCCCCCGCCCCCATCTCTTTCCATCCTCTTTCTCCTCTCTCCTCTCTCTCCCCTATTTCCCCCATATCCCTTCTGCGTAAGTCTGCTCTGTGCCCCTTTACTCTTTCCCCTCTCTTTCTTCCTCCCCCCAATAAAATCCTCTATGTGAGCGTTGTCTGCATGGTGTGTCTCTGTCTCTCACATGCCATGGGACCCCTTGGCTCCAACCTGACAAAGCTGCCACCTACCGTTTTTAAAATCCAGTGAAGGTCTCAATGTAGTCCATGCTGGTCTTGAAATGACAATTCCCTTGCCTCAGCTTCCCAAGTGCTGGGACTAATAGTAGGCACCACCATACCAAGCTCAAGTTTTCATATTTTTGTAGATTAAATATCTAAAGAGAATTATCACAGAAAATCTAACTGATTTTGAACTAAGTCAGTTCAAAGATTTACTATATATATCTATATCTACTTTGTATATATTTAGCATTGTAAAAATGAGTAAATTTTTAGTTTATTAAAATTGAACAAGACATGATATGATAGGGACAACATACTTTTTGTAATAACATACCCATAAGCATACTGAGAAAATTAAACAAGATACACAGAAAAAATGCACAGATATTATTGATTGAAACATACATATTAATGCATGCAAATTAGATGTAAAATTGTTATTTCTTCATATCTTCATATAAATTTCAGTAAAATTCTAACCATAAACTCAAGAGAAAATTGAGAAATGTTGTGCTAAATTTGTATATAACATACTTTTGGTTTTAAATTATAGTTTTAAATATTAATTAAGGAGAAGTGAAAGCATGCTTATGCTCACAGAATATTCATAGCATATTTGTTAATAATAGTCCAATATTGGAGGGAAATTATGTATCTATTCATAAAATAATGGATGTGGATAAAAATTTTATTATTATAAGAGGATATTATTCAACCATAAAAAGAAATACCATAATGATTCATAAACCACATGAAGGAATCTAAAATATTATAAAATATGAAAGAATTCTTTCATAAAAAGTACCTACTGTGCAATTCTGTGAGTACAAAATTCTAGAAAAGTTAAAACAAAGTTTTCAAAACATAGTGATCGCTTCTTAGAAAGACAGCAGAATATATCAGCTGGGAAAAGTATGAGATAACATTCCAGGACATTGTGACATTATTTATCTTGATAAACTACAAATTATACAGGTATATTCAATGGTCAAAATTTTGAGTATAAGTTTTTATCATTTATTTATTTTATTATAAGTAAATTCTATGTGACTATAGAAACAAACCATGAACAAATATTGTACCTTCTTTAATGATATTTATGTTGAATTATTTTGGAAAAAAATTGATATTCGCACTTTACTTTGAAATGACACCACTATTCTCTCACCATCATAATGTGTACTAAGGGATATAGATATATAGGTTTTGAGATCTCAGATATGCTCAAGATATCACCCAGTATCTCACTCCACTCCTGTTGCCTGTAAGATGTAGGACTCTCAGACACTTCTCCAGCACCATGTCTCACCATAATAACAATGGACTGAACCTCTGAACTGTAAGTGAGCCACTACAATTAAATGTTTCCCTTTGTAAGAATTGCCATGTTCATGGTATCTCTTCACAGCAATAGAAATCCTAACTAAAACAAAGATCAGTATCAGGGACTGGGGCATTGCTGTGACAGGCATGACTATGGTTTGGTTTTAAGGAATATGGACCTTGGGACTGTGGATTAAAAGAGCAGTTGAACACTTTAAGCACTGCTTAATGGGCCATACTATTAGGAGCATGGAAGATAGTGGTGCTGAGTGTGATTTGAACTATGGGTGCCTTGCTCAAGATGTTTCATAGGAGAAGAATATTAATATGTGACCGAGAGACATGTCTTGTGATATTTTGATGAAGAATGTGGCTTCTTTTTGCCCTAGTTCAAAACGTCTATCTGAGACTAAAGTGAAATGTTTTGGATTAATTCCACTGGCAGAGTAAATCTCAAAACAGCCTAGTATAGACTCTGCCATGTGGTTATTAGTGTTAATAATAATGGAGATTTATAATGAAGGGGAGCAAGCTAAGCAAGGAAAATACAAAATGTAAAATTTGAAGAGAAAATGAGCACCAGGAAATGGAATAGAGCTAAGTCCTGTGTTCAAGGAGATAAACTGGTTAAGAAATGGAATAAAGGGAGTGGTGGCCACAGGGCAAGATCCTACCCAGTTAAGTTTCCAACTTGTGAAAATAAAGAAAAATGTAGAGTCACTTTTGGTGGTACACACCTTTAACTGCAGCATTCCAAAGGCAGAGGCTGATAGATCTCTGTGTTTGATGCCAGCCTGGTATATGGAGGAAGTTTCAGAATAGCCACGTGCAGGCAGTGAAGAATACCATGGTAAAAATGAAAGCTGGTTGCTGCGGAATAATTCTCTTGTACACTGTAAAGTTTTGTCACTTGAACTGGTTTAATAAAATGCTGATTGGCCCGTAGCTAAACAGGAAGTATAGGTGGGGTGATCAAGCTAAGAATGCTGGAAAAAAGAAGGGCAGAGTCAGGAATCACCAGCCAGATGTAGAGGAAGCAAAATGAAAATATCGTACTGAGAAAAGATACCAAGCCATGTAGCCAAACACAGATAAGAATTATGGGTAAGAGCTAGTTAGTAATAAGCTTGAGGTCCTGGCTTATTTAATTATGAAGCCTCTGAATGGTTATGTGGGAAATGGCAGGCATGAAATAAATGTCCTATTACACCTAGTGAAGATGTAATTGAACGAAAGGGCCATGTTCCAGCCCTAGCAATCAGGAGAACTTGGCAACTTCAGTCATATTATTCTGGCTTTACAGGCATGGGTAGAAGAAAGGGGTTATGGAATTTGACTCTATGTATAAGGAATGCTGCTGAGGCCAGGCATGTATCAGGGGTGTCCCTGAATGGAGTTCAAGAGAGGTGATTTAGTGAAACTGTGAAGATGAAGCTTGGATTGCCTTAGAAATCCCAAGATGTTGGAGATGCCAGAGCCTAGGGATACCTGCCAAGAAGAGCTGCTAATAAGGAGTGGAACCAGCCCAAGAGAAAGAAGTGTGTTTCAGTCAACAAAGCTGGATGGAGTTAGAGATCTGAAGAGCATTTTGACATCCAATGTGGAGATGCAGAGTTCAGAGTTTGCCTAGTTGTTTTTTGATCTTGCTTTGGTCCAGTATTTCCTCACTATACTTCCTTCCCCATGATTTGGAATGATAATGTATATCCTGTGCCATTAAATGTTGGAAGAATGTATTCTATTTTTAATTTGAATTTTACATGGGATTACCATTAAGAGATTGCATGAATCTCAGAAGAGACTTTGAACTTTGGACTCTTAAACATTATTGAAACTGTGATAGCATATGGGGACTTTTGAAGTTGGACTGAATGCACTTTTGCATTCTGATATGGCCTTTGGCAACCAGGGAGTGGAATGAGGTCATTTGAAAGAAAATAGATCCCACTGGGTGTGGTCTTTTTGGAGGAAGTATGTCACTATGAAAGCAGGCTTATATGCTCAAGATATCATCTAGTGTCTCATTCTACTACCTGTTGCCTTCAAGATGTAGGACTCTCAACTACTTCTCCAGCATCATGTCTGCCTGCATGCTGTCATATCCCACCATGATGATAATGGATTGAAAAGCCACCACAATGAAATGTTTTCCTTTTTAAGAGTTTCCATGATCATGGTATCTCTTCACAGCAATAAAAACCCTAAGACACATAGTCTATGGCTCTTGTATAGAAGGTATTATCAACCCAAGTAACATAATTACATTTAAAGTATGCATACATATATATGTGTACATATACATATAAGTATATATGTAAGTATATACATACACATACATAAATACATATATAAGCATACACAAATATATAAGTATATATGTGTGTACATTTAAATATATATTTATTATTTAAATATACATACTAAATGTAATTTTAGATAAATATAAAATAATATGCATCCTCATAGAATTTTTATGCATCCTTAGTAAAATTTATCTTTATACATGTCTGTTCGATCTGTATTGACTTCCTTCTTTTCTCTCAAGTTTTAACTTTATACATTTTCACATTTTTTCCCTACAAATCACATTTGTCTTGCTATGCCATTCTCTAGTGTTTCCTTCTCCCTGGAACCATTTAAACATACTTCCCTATGTCTGAAGTTAATATAGACTTAATTTTCACACATAAAAGATTTTAGGCTTGGAACTTCAGATGAGAGAGAACATGTGAAGTTAGGTTCTTTTGTTCATCTTTTCATTTAGTCCTTGTCTTTTGATAGGAAAGTTGAGGCCACTATAATTTAATGTTATTATTGAAAAGTGTGAACAGATGTGAAGGGTTCCAGAACAGTTTTCCATTTGCAAATGACTGTTATTTACTTGAATATTATTAGACACAGTTTTGCAGAGAATTAGGTTCTGTCTACATTCATGAATCATACTTAGGATGTCTTGTCCACTGTTTCTATTAATTTGATTCTACTTATTTTCACTGTTATCAAGTGATATATATTGTCTGAGTTATGGTGAAGAGACACCATGACCATGGCAATGCATATAAAGAAAACATTTAATTGGGGTGGCTTGTTTATAGTTTCAGAGGTTCAGTCAATTATCATCATGATTAGATGCCTGGGGGCATAGAAGCAGATGTGTTTCTGGAGCTGAGAGTGCTATATTTTGCAGGCAACAGGAAGTCAACTGATTGTCACACTGAAAGAAGCTTGAGTAAGAAACTTCAAAGCCTGCCCCAACAGTGACACACTTCCTCTAACAATGCCATACCTCCTAAAAGGGCCAATCCCTTTGGGGACCACTTTCTTTCAAACCACCACATTCCACTCCCTCCCCCTGCCAAAGGCTTATAGCCATATCATAATGCAAAAAAAAATACATTCAGTCCAGCTTCAAAAATCCCCATAGTCTATAAGAGTCTCAAACTTGTTTCAAAGTCCAGTCTCTTCTGAGATGCATCGCATTCTCTTAACTGTAATCTCCCTGTAAAAATAAAAAATAAAAAGTAGATCACATACTTCCAACATATAAAGGCACAGGATACACATTACCATTCCAAAACACAGGGAACAGGGCATAGCAAGGAAATACTAGACAAAAGCAAAACCAAAAGCTAGCAGGGCAAACTATAGACTCTGTCTTCCATATCTGACGACAAAACACTCTTCACATCTCCATGTCTGTTCAGCTTTATTGACTGCAACACACTTTTTTTTGGGTTGTTTTCACTCCTGTTAGCAGCTCTCCTCAGCAGGTATGCTATGACTCTGGACTGTTGAGCAGGCTGGCCTTAGACTCAGAGATAAAGCAGCCTCTGCCTTTCCAGTGCAGGGATTAAAGGTTTGCCCCACCACAACCAGCTCTAAGATTTCTTTAGTTTCTTTCTACAAGTTGGAAACCTCACTGGGTGGGATCTTGCCCTGAGGTCACCACTCCTTTTATTCTATTTCTTAATCTGTTTATTGCCTTAAACACAGGATTCAGCTTCATTACATTTCCTTGTGGTCTTTTTCTCCTCAAAATTTACTTTTTTGTAAATTACATTGCTCAGTTTGTTCCTTTTCATTGTAAATCTTCATTAGAGTTGCCACTAATAACCACACGACAGAGTCTATACTAGGTTGTTTTGAGATTTCTTCTGCCAATGGAATTAGTTTAAAATTCTTCACTTTAGCCTCAGGCAGACTCTTTGGACAAGGACATAAGGCATCCACTTTCTTAAAAATATCTCAAGAATGATCTCTAGGCAACATATTAGAATTCTTCTCCTCTGAAACACCTTGAGTGAGCCCCCAACAGTTCAAATAACTTTTAGCACCACTGTCTTCCATGCTCCTACTAGTATGGCCCATTAACTAGTACTTAAAGCATCCCACTGCTTTCATAACCCAAAGTACCAAATTCCAAATTCCTCCAAACAAATACGTTGTATAGTCTGTCACAGCAATACCCAAGTCCTTGGTTCCAACTTCTTAGTTAGGGTGTCTGTTGCTATGAAGAGACATCATGACCATGGTAATTCTTATAGAGAAAACATTTAATTGAGGGGGCTTGCTTACAGTTCAGAGGTTCAGTCCATTATTATCATGGCAGGGAGTACGATGGCCTGCAGACATATGTGGTGCTGGTAGTTGAAAGTCCTACATCTTGCAGGCAACAAGAAGTCAACTGACTGAGACATTGAGGGAAGCTGGAGTAAAAGAGACTCAAAGCCCATCCCCTTCATCAGTGACACACTTCCTCCACAAGGCCACACCTCCTAATAATGCCATTGTCCAGCCTATCAGAGCAATACCTGAGTCCCTGGTGCCAACTTCTGTCTTAGTTAGGGTTTTTATTGCTATGAAGAGACACCATAAGCATGGCAACTCTTGTAAAGAAAACATTTAAGTGGAGTGGTTTACCCACGATTTCAGAGGTTCGGTCAATTATCATCATGACACGGAACCTGGTAATATGCAAGCAGATGTGGTGCTGGAGTTGAGAGTGCTACATCTGGCAAGCAAAAGAAAGTCAATTGACTGTCACACTGAGGGACTGTCACACCTTGATCAAAAGAGACCTCCAAGCCTGCTCCCACAGTGGTATACTTCCTCCAATCAAGCCAAACATCCTAAAAGTGCCACTCCCTTTGGGGGCCATTCTCTTTCAAACCACCACATTTATAGTCTCAGATGAAGTTGTTATTATACATTTGATTTTACCTGCCATAATAATTGAAATACAAGACATGCATATTGTTAAATCAGAACTACTATTCTTCATGATTTAGAGAAATAATAATGTCCTTGTTAGTAAAATGTAATTGAAAACACAAACCACTTTTTACTAGTCAATTTACATATAACAGTTAATGAACACACAGTCAGTTCTGGGCCTGAGCTTAAGGCAATGCAGGCAGCAGCAATGTCATCCCAGCATGAAGCAAATTACTCAATTTTTAAACTAATTTAAGGGTATTTTAGTAAATGGTTAGTTTAATAGGTTGTATTTCATTTTAATGTATTATTCTGTTGTAAAAAACTGATTATTTGTAACAGAAAATTTAGTGATATGAAGTGTACTTAATGGTTTTGAAATAATTTATGCATTAGGACATATTTGTTTAATGAATGAAGAAGAGGAACTTTCATATTGTTAGAACCTTCTACTCTTCACTCTAATACTTGTGTGGCAGAATAATATCTAATAATTGCAAAGCAATTACTTATGACATTTTTCCCCAAAATACACTATTTATAGATTTATTGTTATCATCTATTGTTATTCAAATCTTTTATCATTACATTTTTCCATAGAATGTATTCCCATTCTTGTTACCAGAATAGTAAATCTGTACATACTACTGTATATGGTTGGGTAGAAGGTAAAGAACAAAATAAAGTAACTGTTTCAAAATTACAGTATTTTGTTGGTTTAATTAAAAATGCCTATGAAAGGTTTTTCCTTCATCTTTAATGTAAATTCTTATAAAATGTAATGATTGGGTTTACAGCTGTGTAATGATGATGGCTTATCTTCTTGTGGAAGGATTACATAGTACCTTCTAGGACTGTGAATGCTATTTAGTAGGAATAAAGCTTCCAGCAGGGCACCAACTTGACTTCTCCATGTTTTGTAACATCAGTCAATGGTTCAGCAACAGGGCCTTATTGTTAAGTTATTGAAGGTAACCACACAGCATTGGCAAAGACCTGTAATGTTTCAGGGACCTCTTTGCCAATG
Organism: Peromyscus nudipes; assembly: GCA_902168325.1. Lineage (NCBI taxonomy): Eukaryota > Metazoa > Chordata > Mammalia > Rodentia > Cricetidae > Peromyscus > Peromyscus nudipes. The sequence continues at coordinate 38,453 of CABHPH010148295.1, forward strand.
ATTTAACAAGATGTAACCCATTCTGAGTACATGGGGTATTATTTGTAACATATAATGTCTAGTTCTGGCATTGTCTTCCCTATTGTATGTTAATTCCATTTAAATTCCTTTTATATATTTTAGGAAGCTTCTGAAGTGGTACATTTCAAGATGGCTTTATCAATATGCCTTTAATATTAGTTATCTTTCCTCATATTCTCTCTTTTACCTTGCCTTTCCATCTCCCTCCCCTTTCAATTATCAAAGTTGCTCCTTTATAGTAAAATATTTTATGTCCCTCTCTTTGGAACATCCCCTTTTTTTCCCTGGTCCTTTAATAGCTACCTAACCTTTGTATCTGTTCAAAATGAAGCACACACATTTAAATTTTAAAAGCTGACATCCACATATAAGAGAAAACATGCAAAGCTTGTCTTTCTGTTATTTTATCTTTTTATTTTTTTCCTTTTGGTGCTGAGAACCAAACCCAGGGCCTTGTACTTGCAAGGCAAGTGCTCTATGACTGAGTTAAATCTCCAACCCCAAGCTTATCTTTCTGAGACTAGGTTGCCTCACTAAGAATGATTATTCCTAGCTTCATCCATTTAATTTCATCTATTTTAATAGCTGAATACTATGTCATTGTGCATATGTACATTTTCATTTCATTCATCAGCTGTTTTCAGTTTCTGGCTATTATGAACAGAAGAGCAACATACATGGATGAGCAAGTATCTCTACAGCAGGATGTAGAGTATTTTATGTATATGTCTAAGAATAGTATAGTTGGATCATGGGGTAGATCAATTTTCAAACTTTACAGGATCCTCCATGGATTTCCATAGCAGTTGCATCAGCTTCCACTCTCACCAGCAATGAATAAATGTCCTCTGCCAACACCGCTTATCCTTGTCATCATGTGGTGTCATTTGTTACAGTAATTTTGAACATTCTGATAGGGGGGAGATGACGCATCAATATAGTTTTAATTTGCATTTTCTTGATGGCTAAGGATGCTGAATCATTTTTTTAAGTTTGTCTCAACCACTTGTGTTTTATTTTTGAGAACTCTATTTAATTCTATACCCCATTTTTAAATTGAGATATTTGATTTTTCGTGTTCAGGAATTTTTGTTTTGTTTTGCTATTTGCATATTCTAGATATTAATCCTTGTCAGATTATGAAAAACAGGCACAAAAATCTCATACCTAACCTAGAAGCCATGAGCAATTGATGTTTGCTGGGAGAGTGACACTGAGTACATCAGCCACACTCCAAGGCAGACTTTGTATTCAGAAGTAGTTGATCAACATGAAACAGATTCTGTGTGTGTGTGTGTGTGTGTGTGTTTTCCTATGGTTTGATATTTTTTGTCTTTTGGCATTTGTTTTCTTGTTTCATTTATCTTTTTATTGTTTTTAAAAAGGAAGAAAGAAAAGAAGTTGGGTGGGTAGGGAGGTGAGAAGATCTATGTAGACATGGGGGCCTGCTGTGGAACAATCTTTGTACACTGTAAATATGTATTGCTCTCATTGTTAATAAAAAGCTGATTGGTCAATTAGCCAAGATTTTCAGGGCAAATAGAATGATGGGAAGAAGAAGGATGGAGTCTGAGGAGTCTCAAGCCAGATGCAGAGGAAACAGGACATGTAGAAAATGAAGTAACAAGACATAAGCCATGTGGTAGAACTTAAATAAGAAATATGGGTTAATTTAAGTTGTAAGAGCTAGTTAGTAACAATCCTAAGCTATTGGACAAACATTTATAATTAATATTAAGTCTCTTGTGGTTATTTTAGAGTGACTGCCAGGACACAGGAGAACTCTGCCTACAGGGGAGAGGAAAGATGACAAAAATATATTGTACGATTTTTTTACAAAATAAGAAAATTTAAAGATAAATTATATAATCACAGATATGTTATAGAAAACTGTTTTGAAATTATGTTTTTTGTGTATTTTATAATAAATTATACATTATTCAAAATTCAATTTAAGAAGTTATTTAAATGTTAGAATGTTTATATATGTGTGTATATATGTATGTGTGTATATGCATATAAACTAATAAGACTGAATTGTACTAACAGCTCTCTAGTGCAATGATCCCTTATAGAAAAATCAACTCACAGTTTAGAAGTTTTTCATCTACGGACAGCCTCCATTCTGGATCTCCCTTATTGTAATGGCATCCATGGAATTCCAGTCTTCACATGCAGATTCTTTCAGCTTTTGGTTTTAGAACAGAGGGTAAATTTACAGTTCTTCTTGTGAAGGTGTTATTAATTCATGAAATATTCTAGAATCATAACACAAAACGTACACATAAGATGGTCTTCTAAGCCGGGCGGTGGTGGCGCATGCCTTTAATCCCAGCACTTGGGAGGCAGAGGTAGGCGGATCTTTGTGAGTTCGAGGCCTGCCTGGTCTACAGAGCGAGATCCAGGAAAGGCGCAAAGCTACACAGAGAAACCCTGTCTCGAAAAAACCAAAAAAAAAAAAAAAAAAGATGGTCTTCTAACCTAGATGTAGTTCAAAACCCCAAACTTGGTTAGTCACTATGGTTGCTCCCAAATATTCATATCATAATCTCTGTGTATATCAAATGGGACTTTGCAGATGTGATTTAGAATGTGGGCCTTAGTGTAGAGAGACTGTGGTATGCACTAAATGAGTGCCAATGCATGAGCATTTCAAAGTGGAAGTGAAAGTCAAGTGCCAGAGAGATATGACATAAGAAAAGGCAGTAGTTTTTTGAAGTGTTATACTGACTTTGATGACAGAGGAAACAGTCATTAATCTGAAAATAGAGGGTGCTGCTAGAAGCTGAGGATGTCCTATAGAACTGATAGCCAAAAAAGGAAATGAAAATCTCATTGTACAACTGTATGAAACTAATTTCTAACAACAACCTAAATAATTCAAGGAGACTTTTTCCCAAAGCCTTCAGTAAGGGCTACTCTGTTGTCACTCTGTTTTAGCATGTCTAATCTTTGCCAGAAATGTGGTCTATAGAGGTGAGAAAATAGATGAATGCTTTATAACTAAATTTGTAATAATTGGCCATTTTAACAATAGAAAAGATGTGCTGTCACTATCGTTGGAATGATTAGCCATTGCTATAAATTATTTTATTCATGGCAGTATTCTTAAAATGTTTTTCAGTTCTATTTTCCTTCTTCAGTATCCCGACTATGCCAAATTAGGCATGATAATATTATTTCTAAAATATTAATAATCATTTTCTTCTGAGGATAGGAATGGAAAAAATTATTTAAAAAGAGAAATAACTATACACTATTGTAGTTACATTGAAACTCTACAGCTAGTTGTGTTTCATTGTATTTCAGACTTGAAATAAAAAACTTCATGATTCAATCACATAAATACCTCTGGGATGAAAATAATTTAAAGTTGGAGAACAAAAGAAAGAAGTTAAAATGGAGCTCATCTTGACAGTTCAATAGTAATGTCACAGTCACTTCACTTTAATAGATAAAATTTTCATTCAACCCATTAAAATGTCTCCAAATATATAACACTCAATATTAAAGTCCACAACTAACTTGGCTTAATATTGTAGTCAATTCTAAATAAGTAAAATTTTGCTTGAAAGTTCAGTTAAAATCATTAGAGTATAAGGAGTTGGTATCTGTCAAAAACAGGTGATTGCATTTTTATTAAAGAAGTGACATTCAGTCATCATAAATGGTGACTGTCAAAAAGTAAGATATTGGTAAAAGCACAGATATAGATATTGTTGTTGCTGCATGCCTCTAGTTTTAATCTTTCTGACTCATAGGGAAAGGGATTTAAATCAATGACAAAAACTGTGAAGCCCATTTCAAAAATAAAAATCATTCTTTCATAGCCTTGAAGGAAGGCTAAACTTTCCATCTTGTATTTTTTTCAAGCTTAAACCTGTCACTTATTTGTCAAATAAATATTTTTATGAACATATAAAGTTATAGAATTTCTCACTGGCACTATTTCCTTCATTTACCCAGTTATATGTAATCCTTGTTCCCACAACCACAGAAGGGCAAAGGGTAAAATAACAGAATTTATGCAATACAACAGTAACATCAAACCCATAGTTCTCTGTGACTCCATCCATTTTTTTTTGTCCTCAACGTTTTAGCTATAGGCATCATAGCCAGTGGGCCAAATAAAACCTTGGAAAGTGTCTCATATGTGGCTTAGTCACTTGCTTTGCTGGGGGCTCTCACTATTTTCTTATTTTCTAGACAGACTCCTTATGGCCAGTAGTGAAAAATAAGAGGCAATTCTGCCATTGATATCAGTGAAGATATTATTGCTGCTACTCTCTATTTGAGGAATGGGCTAAGTAAGATGAGATGAAATCACAGAAAAAGGATGACTTCAAGTGCTGAAGTGATGGCTCAAATCTAATGTTCATGTTAATATGTTCCCAGATTTTTCAAAAACATACACCTAAAGCTTGATAAAAGAAAGACTATGCAGTATAAAGCTGACATGTATCATCAACATCCTTTCAAGTATTAGAATTCCATTTTAACAGTATGTAAATTAGTTATGCTTTATTTCAATGTACATCTTTGCTTCTCTTGGCATAGGTAATTTTTTCATTTTCAAACAGTTAAGTAAACTGATTACTTAGGAACAATAAGAGATATATGCTAAGTTAAATAGATGTAATGGTTTAATTTTTAATGTTTAAACTGTTCAACTAAATTTCAATGTTAGGATGAGTGATAGAAAGGAAATACACAATTCTTAACAAAAAGTGTCCCCTTTGTCTTCTTTTCCTCAAATTATTTAGATTCTGTGAAGATACCAGAAAGGTCTAATGGAGATTAGGAATATAAAGCTTGGGTGCAACCTGCAATGAATTATCTAAGTGTGAAATTAGAGTGGAGATAATATTCCATGATAACATTTTCAGTTCACAGTATTGCAAGAGTCAATAATGAATATAAATTGTTCATAAAACTCCATGAGAGTTACTATTTTCAAAGAAATTTCTATAGTCATTATTCTTATTATGGATAAATAATATGGACCAAAATTGACTAAATGAAGAGACATATAATTCTAAGTACACCAAGCCATCAAATGTGGAACACTCCTTTTCTTATGGAGTCAGACATAGTGATCCTTTCTCTGTGTCATGATGTATGGCAATATGCACAGAGTATTAGGCCCCAGAAAAATTCGCTCAAGGATTTGCTGTCCAGCTTTCATTAGTGCTCAATTATGCACTATCCAATGGCTGTTTTGCAGTTTCTTCCAAGATTAAAACCTTGGAAACTCATTTATACACATACTGTTAGAAGTGTGGTGAAACAACACATTGTCCTATGGAAAGCTGTAACATTTCATCCTGCAGGGAAGCTCCATAAGCTCAGAAAGTAAACAGCTCAATAAAGCTTTAAAACATCCCTGAAACTTATTACATTCACTAGGCTCCTCCTTCCTGAGTCTTATATAAGCAATCAGAACTTCTCAGAGATAGTCTTAGACAAGGATTGCTGCCTAGAGGACTCTCAGACCAGCCAAGCAGACTAGAAGAAGCAGAGGTCAGCCAAACTACCTAGAAAAATATAAAGACAGGTTGAGCTTCCTGAAAAAGACTCAGAATAACCAAACTACATGCAAAGTACACTCTCCAACCTTCTGAGTTCTGTGGAGGTAATGCATTGAGCTCCATGCTGGTTTTGGTGATGCAGCTATCATTAAGGAATTTCTACTAATATAAGTAACCTCTCACCCATATTCCTGACAGTAATCACAATAAAACTCATTGGTTCACCAAATTGGACATTGATGGTATCTGTACTTTGGTCTACTGTTGATTTCTGGGATGAGTAGATGTTTGCTCACTGCTGGCCAGAAAATACATGGTCACACAATACCATGTGAATGATCCTTATTTTCCAGTGTTTACTAGAATTTAGTTAACATATTTAGTTATCCATCCCTTTAGAAGTCTCAACTAAGACTCTATCCTCCAGCTTTCCCATGGCTCTAACAAAAACCTCAGTAGTAATCTGTCTTTTGGCACTAGCTCCCTGGTAAATAAAGAAATTTGATTGTGCAGGAATTTTCAACATCCTTGATTTCATCCTCCATTCGCCAAAAACAAAGTCCAGCTCAACATCTGTTTCAGCTTAATTTTTTCTATAAATAGTCTAGTATTTTTTTTTTACCATTTAAGTAAACTAAGGCTAAAAACCACATTTCTTAAGTATAACTATACATTTATAGCCTTGTAAATTGAAGCCTTGTGAATCTTCCAGCAGGAATGATGAAAAAGACTTGAATTTCTTTTTTTTTAATAGAAGAATCTCCAAAATGCACTTAAAGAAAAATACTAGAAACCAAAGGCACACAGAAAATAAAACATTCCACTAGAGACTCTCAAGACACTATTAGTGCAAGCCATAAACTCAGACTTTCATTATTTACTGGAAATCCTAATATGCATGGTGATATTTCGATTTTGATTAGTTTCTCCGACAGTGTCCTCACCTTGTTCCTTTCTTATACTTGGAAATTTAAATTATTCATGGTAAGACAGACCCTAAGCAAATGAGAAAAGCAACAGGAAAACAATGATAATAAGCCTCTTTGTTTACACATGCTTTAGACAACATTGTAGCAGAATGAGAGCTTTGCTCTGGGGATGCTCATTTGATTCTGGCTGCATCACTATTTTATAAAGGTTTCTGTACGTGAATGCTCCTGTGAATTTAAGTGTTTTCCTTCCTAATGATATTTTCCCCCCTCTGAATAGAAAATAAAAAAAAACTGGCATTATATACAAAAATGCAAGGAAATTTAATGATATTCTTGCTTTCTAAGTTCTCCCTGTGCAACTGTACTTAAATAGTATTTACATAATGAGAATAATTGGGAGAGAATTTAAGGAAGCTGCTCCATAGATCATGCCTGGGCTCTTTTCATTTATTATGAAGAATAGGTACTTTCGTTTAGGGAAAACAGTTATTCAGGCAAGTAACTTATACTACCCTTAACTTGAAAGGAATGATTAAAATAAACACAGTCATATACAAAGAGCCTCTTTGTATAAATTATGACCTTTTGCATAAGGCCATAATCAATATCTGAAAGCTCGAGATAAGAAATTAGATGAATGTACTTTTATTTTTCACCCTCTGGGTAGCTTATTGTGTTTCCAACTGAATAAATCTAACCACAAACAAAACATACTAATATGCATGTTGACCAGGGAGCTGATTAATATAGTCAAAATAGATGAGCCCCATGTGACATAAGATGGGATAGAAAACAACAGGAAGTCCCACTAGAAAGCCAAATACATGGTTTTATAACCTAGACCATGAGTAAGTCTAATGCTTTGAAACTGGGGAAACTAAGATGGAACTGCCACACTGATTTCCATAGTGGCCATACAAGGTTTCACTTCCACCAGCACGGATACGGATTTCCCTTATTTCACATTCTGACCTCAATACTTTGTTGTATTGAATTTGAATATTTTGACAAATGTATGATAAAATCTCAAAGTAGTTTTGATTTGTATTTCTGTTGAACATTTCTTTAAGTGTTTCTCAACCATTTGTGTTTCCTGTGCTGAAGTTCTCTGTTTATATCTATAGTCCATCTTCTTAAATTGGGTTGTTTGTTTTCTTGATGTCCAGTGTTTTGAGTCCTTTATACATTTTAGATACTAGTCTACTATCAGATATGCACTTTGTAAGAATCTTTTCCAATTCTATAGTCTGCCAATTTGTCCAGATGATGGTGTCAATTTCCACACAGAAGCTTTTCAGTTTCATGAAGTCCTGTTTATAAATTGTTGTTTGAGGCTGGAGAGCTTTTCTCTCCGGGTCCCACAAGTCCTGCCAGTCCTGGAACCCACTTATAAAATAAACACACAGACTCTTACATTATTTAAACTGCTTGGCCATTAGCTCAGGCCTATCATTGTCTAGCTCTTACTCTTATATTTAGCCCATTTCTATTAATCTTTACTTTGCCACGTGGCTGGTGGCTTACCGGTACTTTACATCTTCCTTGTCCTGGTGGCGGCTTCAGGCGGTCTCCCCTCTCTCCCTTCCTGTCCCTCCATTCTCCTCTCTGTTAGTCCCACCTATACTTCCTGTCTGGCTATGGGCCAATCAGTGGTTTTATTTATATAGAGAGATATCCACAGCAGTTGTTCTTAATACCTGTAATATTGATGTTCTGTTCAGAAAGTCTTTTCCTGTGTTAATGAGTTCAAGCCTATTCCCCATTTTCTCTTCTATCAGAATCAGGGTATCTGGCATTATATTGATGTCCTTGATCCATTTGGAGTTTAGTTTTGTACAAGGTGACAAGTATGGATCTATTCACATTCTTCTAGATGCTCCATCATTTTTCACCAGTGCCATTTGTTGAATATTCTATCTTATCCAGTGCGTATTTCTGGCTTCTTTATCGAAGATAAAGAATGATGTCCGTAGAAGTGAGGACGTCTTTCTAGGACTTCAGTTCAATTCCTTTCATTCGCATGTATGTTTTTGCGCCAATATCATGCTGTTTCTATTACTATAACTGTGTAGTACAACTTAAGATTTGGGATGACAATATCTCCAGCAGTTCTTTGATAATTCAGGACTGTTTTAGGTATTTTGGTTTTTTTAACGTGTGTATGGTTCATTATGAAACTGAATATTGTCCTTTCAATTACTGTGAAGAATTGTATTTGAATTTGTAGTGGAGACTACATTGAATCTGTAGAGTGCTTTTGGTAAAAATTACTTTTGCCATGTTTGTTATATTAGTCCTACTGATTGATGAGCATGGAATTTCATTCCATCTTCAGGTATCTCCATAAATTCCTTTCTTTATTATCTTAAAGATTTTGTCATACAAGACCTTTACTTGCTTAGTTAGAGTTACCCCAAGTTTTTTGTTTCCTGTTTTTTGTTTTTGTTTGTTTGTTTTTGAGGCTATTGTGAATGATGTTGTTTCCCTGATTTCTTTCTCAATCTATTTGTCACTTGTAAATAGGAAGGCTTCTGATTTTTGTGTGTCTAGTTTTTATCCTGATACTTTGCTAAAAGTGTTTATCAGCTGTAGTAATTTCTTGATGCAATTTTTAGGGATACTTGTGTATACTGTCATATTATCTGCAAATAAGCATACTTTGACTTTCCCCTTCCCAATTTGTGTCTGCTTGATCTACTTCAGTTTCCTTATTGCTTTAGCTATGGCTTCAAGTACTATTTTGAATTGGTATGGAGAGAAGGAACAACCTTGTCATGTTCCTGATTTTAGTGAAAATTTATTGAGTTTGTCTCCATTTGGGTTGATATTGGCTGTGGACTTGCTGTAACTGACTTTATTAAGTTGAAGTATGTCCCTTCTATCCCTTGTCTGTCCATTACTTTTATCATGAATTGTTTGATTTTGTCAAAGGCCTTTTCTGCATCTAATGTGACAATCATGTGTTTTTTGTCTTTCAGTCTGTTTATATGATGGATTTCATGTATTGATTTACATACACTGAACCATCCCTGCATATCTGTGATGAAGCCTACTTGATCATGGTGGGTGATCTTTTTAATGTGCTCTTGAATTCACTCTGCTAGTGTTTTATTGAAAAAATTTGCATCGATGTTAATAATGGAAAATGGTTCTTTCCTACCTGCCAGCTCCTGAATAACCATTCAGAGGCTTAACATTACTTATTACTGCTCAGCCAAAAGCTCAGACTTGTTACTAGATAACTCCTATAGTTTATGTTAACCTATATTTCTATTTGTGCTTTGGCAAGTGGCAGTACCTTTACTAGCATGGAATGTTCATCTCCTGCTCCCTCTGTTTCTGGTTGGTGAGTCCTGACTCTTCCTTTCTCCTTCCCACCTTCCTTAGTTTGGTTGCCCAATCTATACTTCTTGCCTGGCTACTTGTCAATCAGTGTTTCATTAAACCAATTTGAGTGACAAATCTTTACAGTATACAAGAGGATTACACCACAGCATTTCCCCCTTTTGTCTAATGAAAAGGTAAATGACAACTTTAGCATAGTAAGATTATATACAACAAAAAGTTATCAAGTAAGAATTACAGTTACAATATCCAGTCTATTTGTATTTGACAAAATTAGAGAAAATACTCTATTATGTATCCTATCTTTGTGAGTGTAAAATTTTGTACCTAATTTATCTTTTATCAGAACTAAAGAAAACTATAACTAAGCTATCTAATCTTCAACTCCTTCAGAGACCCCAGAAGGGTAAAATGTTACGTGATGATAGGGACATCAGGCTACCAGGACAGTCACCCAAAACTCCTCTACAATGTTGGGGTATCCAACCACCTCTGGCCTACTGGCCTACCATATCTGAAATACTTTTCCCTGAAGCAGGGAATTTTGAAGGACTATCCTTCCTTGTCTTGTCAAAGTTTGGCAGTTGATTTTCTTGCATCCTGCTGGACAATTCTGGACAGTATGTTGTCAACAATTGAGGCAAGGGCAGCTTCTTTGCTCACATGGCTAGCTTTTGCCATAAAGAAAACAAACTCCATACTGAGTTTCTTTGATGCCCATCATCTTCTCTGAAGTAAATTGGTGCTGCCAGAAGTAGATGTGTCTCACTGTCATGAAAAGTCTGAGTTATTAAAACATTTAAATACCATATTCTGTAGGTCTTTGAAGTGTTTGAAGATTGTCTGTCTATCTGAAATACATCAATGTATGACCTTGAAAACCTAACTAACATGACTATAAGTTTGCTATTATAGATGACTATTAACCTGCATTTCTTAATTATGTATTATATTTTTAAAGGAGCTACATAGACATAATACCCTAAACAAGAGTAGAAATATACATACATTATAACAAAATTAACTTTAAATTTGTATCAATAAACCAAAATCTATACAAATGTAAAATATGTAAGATTAATAGTTGTTTTGAATTAAATTAGATCTAATGATTTACCCTTTTATCCTATCACTTTTATATCCCCCCCTTTTTTTTCAGAACAAGATCCCTAAATCTAACCTCCTTTGTTTAACTTTTTTCCTAACTATAACCAATAACAACTTATAAGCAGCCCCCCTTAAATTATAATAAACATCCATAACCCATTTTTGGGAATGTGGGCATACTTCTCTAAACTACTTCCTGCTGATTGGGGCCACTGGTACTCTGCATGACCCTGAGAAAATTCAGGATTATGGTACAGTCCTGGCTATAGTATTCTGTGAGGCTATAGTATTCTGTGTGGATTGTGTCAGTCAGTAGTACTGAAGCTGTCCTGGATGCAGAATTCAGAGGTAACTGCAACAGAGGTGCTCTAAAACCTTGGATCATCTGGGACATCTTTTCCCATTCGAGATTTTTCAGGGGGTTTTCTTCAATCAAACATGATTTTTCTTAAACCAGAATGAAACCATAGCCTCTTGTATCCCGTGGAATATGAAGCAGAAAAAGGATGACTTCTCTGACTCTGTCTTTTTATTAGGAAATTGAGACCATGGATGTTGAGAGTTATCAATGTGCAGTATTTATTGGTTCCTGTTATTTTATTGTTATGGTATGGGGTTTTCACAGTCTTTTGATTTTCTGGTCTGGAATAATTTATTCCTTGTGCTTTCTTGGATGTGGTTAATGTCCTTGGGTTGAAGTTTTCTTCCTAGTGCCTTCTGTAGAGCTAAATTTGTTGCTAGATACTGATTAATTTTTTATTGCAGAATGATTATAATTAAGTCTGCCTTTATAGGTTATTTGACCTTTTTCCTTTTAAACTTGTAGCATTCTTTCATCTGTACATTTAGTGTTTTGGTTATTATGTGTTATAGGAATTTTATTTCTGGTCTAGACTATGTTCTTCATGCTTCTTATGCTTTAATAGGTAACTCCTATTTGTTCTATGATTTTGTTGAAATTTTCTACATTTTTGGCTTGGGTTTCTTATTCATTTATTCCTATTACTCTTAGATTTGTTTTTTTTTCATACTGCCCCATATTTCTTGATGTTTTTTGCTTAGATTTGTTTATATTTAACAATGGTATCTATTTCTTCTATTTTGTCTTCAGTCCTGAGGTTCTATCTCCAATCTCTCATATTCTGTTGCCGAGATTTTCCTCTGAGGTTCTTGTTCTAGATTTTTCATTTGCAGTTTTCCCTCACTTTTGATTTTCTTTATTGATTCCATTTCTACTTTCATGTCTTGAAGCATTTTCTGATTTCATTCAAACATTTTTGTGTGTATTTTCATAGACTTCATTAATGGATTTATTCCTGTCTACTTTAAGGTCCTCGGACATAGTCAAAATAGCTATTGTGAAGTCCTTGTCATGTATTTCAGCTATATTGTCTTCCTCGGAGCCCACCATAGTAGGGTTTCTGGGCTCTAGTGGAAGAGACATATTGTCCTGACTGCCAGTGATTGTGTTTTTGTGTTGGCATCTAAGCATCTTGGTTTGGAATGATTGGGTATTCCATTCCTTGTTTTCTGTTGCCCTTTCTGGTTCTTAGGAGAGTGTGGTAGCTGTGGGTTGCCTGGTAGGGAATGCCTTTGAGATCCTTTCAGGTGAGGCCACTGGTAGAGCTGGGTAGAACATCTTACTGTGCTTGGGGAAATAACAATAAGGAATGAGGATAGAATAAAGGAGTGTGAGAGAGTCAGGAGGGAGTAAAAGAATATGAGACGGCCAGCCGGGAGGAGAGCTGCGTATGATGACAGGATCTGTGTAGATCCTTGTGATTGGAGGCAGAGAAGAAGGAGAGGCCATAGCAAGTACTCAGCTACAGTCCTGGTGGTAGGCCTCAGGGACTGGAATTGGAGATAAGAAAGGAGAATGAAGATTGCACACCTAATTCCCTGGAATACACGGCCTGCTGAGTTGAAACAAAGGGATCAGATAAGATATTGAAATTTGGAGAAGACCTGCCCACCTTGGCGCCAGGTTCTGGCCACCGGGTTGGCTCCCTTCTCCCCACCCCTACCGGGAAGGCTCCCCTTCTCCAAGATCCCCTGCAGGCCCTGCAGTCTCCAAGCCCTGCCCCCAAGCCTATCATCCCCTGAGATCCCCGCCACTTCCTGAGACTTAGAGACCAGCCCCCAGCTCCCATCCTGCCCCGGACTTCCCTTCTGGACAAGAGCTCCCATCCTGCTTTAGACTTCCCATCTGGACAGGAGCTCCCATACTACCTCGGACTTCCCATTTGGACAAGAGAGTCCCATCTGGACAAGAGAGAGAGACTTCCCGAATCTGTCAGCACTTTCTGGACCAAGTGCGCTGATAAGACCAAGATCGAGCACAAGGAGATGGGCAGACGTCAAGGCAGAAGTACATACAACAAAATGAAGAGCAATAGAGCATCTCCAGAACCTAGCCCTCCTCCAACATCTAGAGCTGATCATCAAAAATTGGAAGAAGCAGAAGAAAACAGCCTTATGAATAACATCATGAAGAAGGTAGAGGCTTATATAGAGGAAAAGACAAAAAAATGGCAAGAACGCTGTAAAAACCTAGAGGAAAGGTCAATTAAATTAGAAGAAAACAATAAAGTCCTGGAAGAAAACAATAAAGCACTGAAAGAAAGCCATGAAAAAGCAATGAAACAGGTCCAAGACCTGAAAAGGGAAATAGAAAAAATGAAGAAGACACAAACAGAGGGAATGCTGGAAATAGAAAATCTAAGTAAACGATCAGGAACTTCAGATGCAAGTATAAGCAACAGAATGCAAGAGATGGAAGAGAAGATCTTTGGCGTTGAAGATAAGGTAGAAGAAATAGATTCATCAGTCAAAGAAAACACTAAAGCCAACAAAGTCATGACCCAAAATGTCCAAGAAATCTGGGACACCATGAAAAGACCAAACCTGCGAATAATAGGGATAGAAGAAGGAGAAGAATACCAACTTAAAGGCACAGAAAATATATTCAACAAGATCATAGAAGAAAACTTTCCCAACTTAAAGAAGGAAATGCCTATGTAGATACAAGAAGCCTATAGAACACCAAACAGACTAGACCCCCAAAAAAAGTCCCCTCGCCACATAATAATTAAACAACTAAACATACAGAATAAAGAAAGAATATTAAGAGCAGCAAAGGAAAAAGACCAAGTGACCTATAAAGGCAAACCCATCAGAATAACACCCGATTTCTCAATGGAGACTTTGAAAGCCAGAAGAACATGGACAGATGTAATGCAGACACTAAGAGACCATGGATGCCAGCCTAGACTTATATACCCAGCAAAACTTTCAATCATCATAGACGGAGTGAACAAGACATTTCAAGACAAAGCCAGATTTAAACAATACTTATCCACAAACCCAGCCCTACAGAAAGCACTAGAAGGAAAATTCCAACCCAAGGAAGTCAGATACACCCTTGAAAACACAGGCAATAGATAACACCACAGCATTAACCCCAAAGATAAGAAGTACAGACACACTACCACCAAAAAATAACAGGAATGAACAACCACTGGTCATTAATATCTCTTAATATCAATGGACTTAATTCACCTATAAAAAGACACAGGTTTACAGAATGGATACGAAAGCAGGACCCATCTTTCTGTTGCATACAAGAAACACACCTCAAATACAAAGATAGACACTACCTAAGAATAAAAGGCTGGGAAAAGACTTTCCAATCAAACGGTCTTAAGAAACAAGCGGGTGTAGCCATCCTGATATCCAACAAAATAGACTTCAAACTAAAATCAATCAAAAGAGATCTAGAAGGGCATTACATATTTATCACAGGAAGGATCCACCAAGAGGAAGTTTCAGTTCTGAACATTTATGCCCCAAACACAAGGGCACCCACATATGTAAAAGAAACACTGCTAAAGCTTAAACCACATATAAAACCCCACACATTAATAGTGGGAGACTTCAACACCCCACTTTCACCACTGGACAGATCTCCTAAATGGAAACTTAACAGAGAAATAAAGGACTTAACTGATGTCATGACCCAAATGGACTTAATTGATATCTACAGAACATTCCATCCTAACAAAAAAGAATATACTTTCTTCTCAGCACCCCATGGAACCTTCTCCAAAATCGACCACATACTTGGCCACAAAGCAAATCTCAACAGATACAAAACAATTGGAATAGCCTCCTGTGTTCTATCAGACCACCAAGGTTTAAAGTTAGATTTCAACAACAACAAAAACTACATAAAACCTACAATCTCATGGAAACTGAATAATGCTCAACTGAGTCACCAATGGGTTAGGGAAGAAATAAAGAAAGAAATTAAAGAATTCCTAGAGATCAACGAAAATGAAGACACCACATACCCAAACCTATGGGACACTATGAAAGCAGTGCTAAGAGGGAAATTCATAGCACTAAATGCTCACATAAAGAAGTTGGAGAAATCTCACACTAGTGACCTAACTGCACACCTGAAAGCTCTAGAACAAGAAGAAGCAAAGTCTCCCAGGAGGAATAGACGCCAGGAAATCATCAAAGTGAGAGCTGAAATTAATAAAATAGAAACAAAGAGAACAATACAAAAAATCAATGAAACAAAGAGTTGGTTCTTTGAGAAAATCAACAAGATAGACAAGCCCTTATCCAAACTAACCAAAAGACAGAGAGAGAGCATCCAGATTAACAAAATCAGAAATGAAAAGGGGGACATAACAACAGACATTGAGGAAATCCAGAGAATCATCAGGTCATACTTCAAAAGCCTCTATTCCACAAAACTGGAAAATCTAAAAGAAATGGAAAATTTTCTGGATAGGTACCACATACCTAAGTTAAATCAAGACCAGATAAACTATTTAAATAGTCCAATAACACCTAAGGAAATAGAAACAGTCATTAAAAGTCTCCCAACCAAAAAAAGCCCAGGGCCAGATGGTTTCAGCGCAGAATTCTACCAGATCTTCAAAGAAGAGTTAATACCAATACTCTCTAAATTGTTCCACACAGTAGAAACAGAAGGAACATTACCAAACTCCTTCTATGAGGCTACAATTACCCTGATTCCTAAACCAAACAAGGATACAACAAAGAAAGAGAACTACAGACCGATCTCCCTCATGAACATTGATGCAAAAATACTCAATAAAATACTGGCAAACAGACTCCAAGAACACATCAAAACAATTATCCACCATGATCAAGTAGGCTTCATCCCAGGGATGCAGGGGTGGTTCAACATACGAAAGTCCGTCAATGTAATACACCATATAAACAAACTGAAAGAAAAAAACCACATGATCATCTCACTAGATGCAGAAAAGGCATTTGACAAAATCCAACACCCCTTCATGATAAAGGTCTTGGAGCAATCAGGAATACAGGGAACATACCTCAACATAATAAAGGCAATTTACAGCAAGCCAACAGCCAACATCAAATTAAATGGAGAGAAACTCAAAGCAATTCCACTAAAATCAGGAACGAGGCAAGGCTGTCTGCTCTCCCCATACTTATTCAATATAGTACTTGAAGTTCTAGCCAGAGCAATAAGACAGCATAAGGAGATTAAGGGGATACAAATGGGAAAGGAAGAAGTCAAGCTTTCCCTATTTGCAGATGACATGATAGTATACTTGAGTGACCCCAAAGATTCAACCAAGGAACTGATACAGCTTATAAACACCTTCAGCAACATAGCAGGATACAAGATCAACTCAAAAAAATCAGTAGCCCTCCTATATACAACTGACAAA
>CABHPH010148298.1:10142-41911 GCA_902168325.1 Peromyscus nudipes
GCTCCCTCACACACCGTGCTCCCTCACACTGTGCTCCCTCACACACCATGCTCCCTCACACTATGCTCCCTCACACACCGTGCTCCCTCACACACTATGCTCCCTCACACACCGTGCTCCCTCACACACTATGCTCCCTCACACACCGTGCTCCCTCACACAATGCTCCCTCCCTCACACCGTGCTCCCTCACACTGTGCTCCCTCACACCAAAGGTTTATTTCACAGGATATCATTACTTAGACAACACAGAAGACAGTGAGTGAATCAAACAACTTTGCTCTCATTAGGTTTCAGAGAAAAGTAGTCAGTAGGAGGCAAAGCAGCCACTCTGTTAGAGCAGAACATGTGCACATTAGGGGAGTCTTAGAGGAACAGTGAGATGAATGGGCAGCTGTGCCTCTGAGAGTTGCTCGCTCACAGAGTACACTTGGCAGTTGCTCAGGTGCCTTGAGGAACACACTCACCTGGAATTTGCTAAGTGTGTCTGTGGTAGACAGAATCATATAGCTTCCCCATTCTGGAGGATGCACACAGTAATACTGGGACTTAGCTGGCAAACAGATGTTGCAGATGTGATTAAGGTAAATACCTTAAGGTGGGAAGACAATCCCACCTTATATATGGATTGGCCTCAAATGACCACAAAGGTCCTTAAACGTGGCTTTCACATGAGCCATACTGAGCCAGATATTGCTGGCTGTGTGGATAAAGGATGAGGCTGTGGGTCAAGGGATGCAGGTGGCTTCTAGAGCTGAAGGACAAGAAAAAGGCTGTGCCTAAGTGCCTCAAGCCTCTACAAGGAGTGAAGGACATCTCCATCTTCCCCTCTGAGCTTAAGAGCTGCCAAGACTTCATTTGTGGTGCCAGGAGCTGGCTGGCTTGAGGCAGCTCCTCTAGCAGCACCATGGAGTTAGTCCAACTTCCTCCCCCTCAGAACTGGCTAGATGGGGAGCCAAGGATGCAGAATCAAGCACTTGAACTGAGGGCTTGGGTCCGAGGTGCTTGCAGAACCAGGGTTTTCTGCTTTTTGTAGGAAATGCTTTGCAGAATCACCACATCAGAAAATGGAGATGGAAGAATAATTGGAGCCCAGGAAGAGGAGACAGTGCATATGTCCTCCTTTGCCTGGTTCAGGATGCCCGCCCATGCACAGAGAACTAGGCATCTTCTAGTTTATTGAGGACTAAAATGAAATGAGTCCTCATCGGATCACTTAAAGACCTTGAGAGGTCCTTCCTCACTGCATCTTAGAGGGCAAAATGCATGCACACTAAGCATGATTTTTATCATAAAATATTTGAACATTAAAAATAATTTTATTGGCTATGGTTGTTCAGCAATGATCTTGCATACTTGTGAATTCTAATGAAGTAAACACACTAACCATACCAATTATTTACAAGTGTATTGAAATGTTTATAAATACTACATTTTAACAATAAAACTGGTGTTATATTCTAGAAGCATTTCTTTATCTCAATTTTGAAGATTTTGAAATTTTAAAATAAAATTTTTATTTCAATGCTTAAAACAGTTTCACAGGCCAAGGTTCTTTGCCCAAAGTTCCTGATTGGAAAACAACAACAACAACAACAAAACCCTTTTATTACTTATTTATTGGGACAATGTTCCACATGCCCCAGGCTAGTTGAAAACCCCCTTTGTAGTCAAGGATAGCCTTGAGCTCCGATCTTCCTGCCTCCACCTCCCCCATGCTGGAATTACAGGCATGCACCTCCTGGTTTACTGAGGGCTGGGAATCAAACTCAAAGCTTTAAACATGCTAGGCAAGCATGCTACAAACTTAGCTGCATCCCTAGTCTGGAGAAAATGTCTCGATGGGTAAAACATTAAAATGAGACGCACCAGTGGCTGAGCTCACCTACAGGAGCATTTCTTTCACAGTACTTATATAGCACGGGGAGGTGAGGTTATGGCAATAATCCTAGTGCCAAATCCTGGCTGATCCAGTCACCTTGGGACCACGAGGAGAAACGTATTCATTAACGTATGACAGCATTGTGCCTGTATCAAAGCATGGATATGGAAGCCAGAGCTCCACATCTGGCTCTATCATTAAGAGCTGTGTGGCTTTGGCTTGCCACTTCAACATGCTGTACTTCAAATTCCTCTTGTCTAGAGAAAACAATACCCATTCGGAGGACTAGGGGAGGACGGGGCATTTCTATGCACTTCCAACAGAGACTAGTGTATAAGACATTTCATATATATTTTTTCAACTTCAGCAAGTATTTGTTTAGCATGTGCTGTGTGCAGCTGTGTAGTCCTTGTTACAAAGAGGACCACAAGGATGCAGTTCCTACCCCAAGCCACTCAGGTTCTAGGGGAAGACATGAGCTGGAGTAACTGTGAACAAAGTCATGGAAAATTTAGAAGAAATTGGTCAATTCTGAAAATTAAAACTGTTTTACTCAATTAGAGCAAACGTGTTCAAAATAATTGTTTCTCCAAATATTGAAAAATAAAATTAATCAGCACATTCATTAAGGGCTGATTTTATACTGTGCAATCTCTACGATTATTTTACACAAAGACATTTAAGAGAGAAGAAGGCAGACGATACAGAGAAGGGCAGTATGCCAGGCGCTTGTAAGATTCTCTTAGGTAACTCAACGGCCTGCAGACTACGAATGAGGTCTGCATGCTCACTGTACCTGACCTCAGATGTTATGTACAGGGGAATGCAAATCCACAAATCCAGGAAAAAACGTACAGGCTCGGTGGCAGTTTGGCACTTGCTGAAGCATGGGTTTTCAATTTTTTTTTATTTTTTTAACAAACACGGCTTTTAAGTAAAATTTTGTACTGTTAAATGTGTTGTTTTATTAGTGGAATCGTAAGTTATGGTTATAAAGCATAAAGTTATAAAACTTTATAAAGTTTTAAAGCAATTACAGTGATAACTACAAACATTGATTTATTATGAAGCCAATTGATTCAAACAATGTGGCTTTTGTGCTGAACACAGAAATCTGACATTGTAGCCACAGTCAGGCTGTTTCTGGTTCTGTTTCTATCCCACTGTATTAAAAAAACTATTAGACAACTGCACATTAAACAAATTTTTAAATAAGTCTTTTATAAAATGGTTCAGTCTTCAAATAGGCAACTCAGATGCTTAGATGAGAAGAATTGAATTACAGACTATTTTATTATAAGTATTTATCCAGCATTTCTCTACATCAGGCAGGGTTGCTGAGTAACAGGGAGCCTAGGTTCTTAGCCTCAGATAGGTGGAGTCCTGGGCCAGGAATATTTACGGAAGTTGAACATTGACATGGTTTGATTTTCCCCCAGTGGTGTGAATGCACAGAGCCTAGTCAACCTTTATGGAGAGATATGTCTCAGCTGAGTTTCTCCTCATATGTCATGGATTATGGGCATTTGGCCATCTTTGGGAAACCATAACCTTGACTCTACCATTACTTGGTTGCCGTGAAATCTTGGCTATCTTTTGGCAACCCTGAGCACTAGTGTATTTACTTCAGTGCCTGTAGCTAGAGTTTTCCTGCCTGGCCCACAGTCAGGACAAATCTCTGTCACTTGCCAGTCCCACAGCCGCTCAGACCCAACCAAGTAAACAGAGAGACTTATATTGTTTAAACTGTTTGGCTAATGGCTCAGGCTTCTAGCTATCTAGTTCTTACATCTTATATTAATCCACTTTTATAAATCTATACCTTGCCACATGGCTTGTGGCTTACCGGCATCTTCATATGCTGTTTGTCATGGCGGCGGCTGGCAGTGTCTCCGGCCAGAATTCTCTCCTCCTTGTCCCGCCTATACTTCTTCCTGCCTGACCACTGGCCAATCAGTGTTTTATTTATTGACCAATAAGCAACATGTTTGACATAAAGACCATCCCACAGCAAGTGCCTGGGAATTAGTATTCATAAATCCAAGGCCAGGATTATAGGCACTCTGACACTCTTACAGACTTTTGGACACTTTCAATTAGAGGTGTAGTTTGTGGCACACTGAAGGAAACACATCCAACTGGAGTGGACAATCCAGCTGATAGCGCTCAAGAACGCCAGTGCCCTGGGTATGAGGAGCCCTGCAGCCAGCATACAGCAATGTGAAAAACTGAAGAGATGAACTCCACATTTTCATTTCTTAAATTTAGTTCATTAGACAAGAGAACCTGATTACAGACTCTATTTTCTTTTATAATAATTTTTAAGCTGAAAAAATAGACTTAAATTTATCTCGAGGAGTGGGAAAATGATTTGCTTTTAAAGTTGGGGATCTTCACGGTGGCGATAAATTCCAAAAGTAAACTTTACAAACTTGGCTGTGCCAAGTTGGAAACAAGACAGTAAGTGCAATGTGTGGAGTGGGGATGGAAGTATGTTTAGCCTTGGAGCTGATTTATGAAAGTATAGGTCTTACCCTGAGTGCCCCCACCCCAGTGATCCTGTGAGGACTCTCCAAGGGGCAGCCCTGGGCGCTGCCGGAACAGCCAGTAGAAGCAAGACTGTCCCGGCAGGTAGTGGCCTCTTCCTCTGGGGGCAAGAGCTATACTTCAGGTGGTAACAAAACAGCTGGGGTGAGCAGAGCCTTCTGTTGACCTCACCATGTCCACTGCTGCTGTGCAGGTGTACAAGGGCGGACAGGACTCTTCCTGCTCATGTGGGGTTTCCTCAGCAGTGAACTGGCTTGAAGACTAAACGTGGTCCTGTCCTATACCTGACTTCCCTTCCAGGCACTCCTCTTTCCCTGGCCTCCACAGGCACTGGAACACCCTGGTCAGAGCTCTCTGACTGCTCTGCTTCCACCCTGCCTCCATCACAGTATCCCAGGCTCTGCTCTGGCACATCTCATCTCAAGTGTCTGCCTGGGGAAGAACCAGAGCTGACACACCAGGGAATGTCAGCAGGAAAGGGTTTTTAAAGACTCAGAGTTCATATGGAATGTCTATTGGGACCTGGCAACCATTTACATTTCCCCCCCTCTTCCATCTTTCACCTCCAAGTTCTTTTGAGAACTACCACACAATACTAAACAGGGAAAAAACTTAAAAACACTCTCACTGTGAGAAGAAAAATAAAGATGATACTTTAGGGAATTCTGACCGTAGCAATAAAGGTTGAATTGACCCCCAACATGAAAGGCTACTAAAGTACAAAGGAGGAGAGACAGGTTCAGTCACTGCACTGTGGGCGCATGTGGGGGAGCATGCTCACCTGGGCACACATGTATGGAGGGTGATGTGGGGATTTGCATACCTTATCATTTTTACCCAGGGTCTCTCACTGAATTCAGTGTTTGGTGCTTTAGCCGGTTCCCTGCTGAGGAAACCCCACACGAGTAGGAAGACTCCTGTCTGCCTTACACACCTGAACCTCAGCAGCAGTGGACGTGGTTGGTGGGGTTGGCAGAAGGCCCTGCTCACCCCCAGCTATTCTGTTACCCAGTTATTTTTGTCCATTGACCCTACAGGACTGGGGCTACATGTGTATGACCATTCTCGGCTGGTATGTGGGCACTGGGCTCAGTACTCAGGGTCTGCCATTTGTACACCAAGCATTTTCCATGGACACAACTTCCCAGTTCTTCAGTCATTTTTTTAAACTTAGAAAAGGAACCTTGAAGATAAGCTGGGCAAGGAAGCTCCTGGGAGGTAGAAGCAGGAGGAGAGTCTAGGGTTCAAGGTCACCGACAGATTCAGAGCCAGTCCCAAGCCAAATTGGGCTATATGACACAGTCTTAAAAATGAAAAATGAACAAATGAATGAATGAATGAAATCAAAAGAAGAAACTCTGGGTAATGGATTTTTTTGGTGTTGGTGTTTAATTTGGTTCCGAAGAAGGTTGCAAGTAATATTCTGAGATGAAGGATTCGTCATAGTTAAGAAAGGAAGCAATTAGAACAGGAAAGTATTGCAGAAGCCTTTTCCAGGTCAGTATGAATAGCAACAGCATTTCAGAGAGAGTGCTAACCCATCATGGGGAAGGGGGTGGGGAGAGACTGGGAGGCTGCAAAGAATGCCACTGAGCTCGGATTTTTGCAGCTAAATGAAAAGTCTGGGCCAGGGAGATGGAGGGCAGATGGAGAGATGCCAAAGAGAGGGCCGCTCTGTCTTTGAAGTGCATTTTCAAAGGCTAGAAACCAAATTTGAACTTGATGCCTACCAGATGTAAAATGAATGCATCAATACTAAAGCCAAGCAAACAGACGAAAACCGCACAGGTCCTAATAGATAGCATCCTGAACTGGTCACACTGTCAACAGGTGACCCTCAGGTGACTACCCCAAGACTGAAACGGTAAAGGACAGCCTCCCCCAATTTGTGCCACATTATGCAGGACTAAAATATAAAACGTTCACATGGTGCCAGAGCACCAGCAGGACTGTGGATGGGCGCGCTGCTCAAGTCAGAAGCCCTTTGCAGACGTGTCAAAAGAGAAGCCTGACACTGTCAGCCCGACTCCCCTCAACTCCGAGCTTCTGTGTACAGTTTTTCAGGTAACCAATTTCTTCCTCTCACCTCTGCCTTCAGGAGCTGGTCTCCAAGGACTGCACTTCAGGAAATCCTGTCAAACCCCTGGTGGCTTTTCATTACCGAATTCTCTCTGTGAGTTGTGTCATTCATGTTAAAACAGCAAACTCACATTCAATTGACTTCTGAAGGAAGAAACTGCAGGAAGATTATCCCTTGATTTCCTCCAATATACAAACAAGCAGAAAGCAGTGTGTGTGTGTGTGTGTGTGTGTGTGTGTGTGTGTGTGTGTGTGTGTGTGGCAGGGCACAGTGTGTAGCAGGGCATTTGAGACTTGAACTGTTTGCTTTTTGTGTAGCTTTTCTAGAGAAAACCTTGGAGCTGTTCATCTGAACCCCACTGCTCACTTCCTGTTACTCCACTTCCCCTCGATGGCTTCACTCATCTCTATACAAGCATTTCCCTTCCCTAGTGTTAATGGAAGTCACTCTGGTGTATCAAAGGGAGAATAGGCTCTTTTGTCTTTTTAATTGGTCCTATAAAACAATAAATGAACACACTATGCAAGTTCTATCCAGAAATATTTTTTGGCTTTCCATACTATGTTTCTTTTAAAAAAATATTGTTTAAAAGGAATATAATATGTTGTTTCCTCATTGGACACTAGCTAGGAACTAGACCCATAAAAAAGTACATCAAGATTAAAGGGATAATAGGTAATTTTGTTCTTTAGTGGGAAGCTGCTGCTGAGAGTGTCTGTGCAACTCCAGCAGAATACAAAGCACAGAGAGCCTCTGCGATGAAGCAATTGTAACCGCAATTTAATGGAGGACAAGAAAGCAATTAACAGTGTAAAGTCACTGATGCGAAGGATAGACCTCGAGATTAGAATCTTATTAAAACAAAGGCTGGGACAGCTTGATTATAATGAGTTAAGTTGAAAGAGCTCCAAAACAGCCTCAGCGTGCAGATGTGGGGAAGAAAACATAATTCACCCATTATTACACTTTGGGCTCCAGAAGGTGAGGGTAGCATTGGGATTTTTTTTTTTTTTAATGGAGGGAGGTTTGAACCAAATGAGCTGACTGCTGGCTGGCCTGGGAAGGGTTGAGGTGATCAGTGAAGGACCTTCTCTTGTTACTGTCTGGTCAGTGACCAATCAAAGTCTGACGGGTTTTCTTCCCCAGCACTGCCCGTCATTCCTTACCTCTGTTTTTGTTTGTTTCTTGTTTTGTTTTGTTTTATACCAACACGACTAAGAATGTTTCACAGCCCAGTGTAAAAATGTGCTATGGTGATTGTGATAAACTGAACAGTAACCAGACTCGATTCTTCCTAATTCAGTATCTTAAGGTAAGAAAATTACACAAGAAACAGTGAGGAATAGAGCAGGGGACAGTGGTTAAAATGACAACAAAATCTGACACCCTCCCTCCAGAACAAACTAACAAAACAAAAACCACAGCCCAAAAACCTGCCAGGCTTACTCACCAGTCACCATTGTGATTTACGGACTCCCTTAAACTGGTACACACACATCCTTTTAAGGGAGGTTTTACCTGACCCTGAAATGCTCCCCCATCAGCACATCTCTTTCATTACTCCTCAGGGAGAAACCCGGTGCAAGGGAAACTCCCAGGAATCCACAAGGATGACCCCAGCTAGGACTCTTAGCAAGTGGAGAGGGTGCCTGAACTGGCCTTCTCCTGTGATCAGATTGGTGACTGCCCTAACTGTCATCAGAGAGCCTTTACCCAGTAACTGATGGAAGCAGATGCAGAGACCCACAGCCAAGCACTGTGCTGAGCTCAGGGAGTGGGGGGAACCTTTTGAAAAGAGGGAGGAAGAATTATAGGAGCCAGGGAGGTCAAGGTCATCACAAGGGGACGGACAGAAACAACTAACCTGGGCTCATAGGAGCTCACAGACACTGGACTGACAGCTAAGGAGCCTGCATGGGACCAACCTAAGTCCTCTACATATGTGACAGCTGAGTAGCTTGGTCTACTTGTGGGACTCCTGGTAGTGGGATCAGGGTCTGTCCCTGACCCTTTGGCAGGCTTTTGGGAACTTATTCCTCATACTGGGTTGCCTTACCCAGGTCTTAATACGAGGGGAGGAGCTTAGTCCTGCCTCAACTTGATATGCCATGCTTTGTTGACACCCATGGGAGGCCTGCCCCTTTCTGAACAGAAACAGAGGAGGAGTGGATTTTGGGGGAGATGACAGAGGGGAGGTGGGGGAAGGAATGGGAGAAGAGGGAGGAGAAATTGCAGTTGGGATGTAAAATAAATGAATAAATTTAATTAATAAAAAATGAAGTAGTCTATTTTTCAAAGCACAAGTTAAATAAATTTTTCAGTCAAATACACACTATATTTTAAATCACGATATACTTGAATAAGGCTCAATTTCCTTCCATTTGGAAGACTAATTTTACATTTTACAAGCCATTTAATAAACTATAGATGCATGTCTTATGGATTAAGATGTATTTTGCTTCTATTTTTAATGGAACTGTTTCACGTGTCCATGTGAGATAAAATGTTGTATTAAATTTTAAAAAATATGACCTAATGAGATAGTTTTTTTTTTCACAAAAACGTGACAAAATATCAATGACTTGGCTGTGAAGACGATGATGTCACCCACCTTCTGTTCAGTAGCACATGTCTCTGCCATGATTGTACGATGGGAAGCTGACTGACTGCTGTCAGGTCTGCCTGCATGCAGTATACATGTATGTATGCATGCCTGCTTGTGTGTGTGAGTATACATGTGTGTACGGGTGTCTTCTCCCATTACTCTGACTTTATCTGAGGCAGTCTCTCA
Source organism: Peromyscus nudipes (assembly GCA_902168325.1). Lineage (NCBI taxonomy): Eukaryota > Metazoa > Chordata > Mammalia > Rodentia > Cricetidae > Peromyscus > Peromyscus nudipes. The sequence goes on from CABHPH010148298.1 coordinate 19,443, forward strand.
GTGAACCCTGAGCTCCCTGATCTCGGCCAGTCTAGTCAGACAGCTTCTTCTCAGAATTCTCTGTCTCTGCCTCCCTGGTGTTGGGATTGAGGTGGTCGTCACACCTGCCTGCATTTATGTGGGCACTGTGTACCAACCTTGTGCAGCAGACATTATATCCACCAGCACTATCTCCTCTACGGAATTATCTGTAGCTCTAATTTGCATTTCATTGATTATTAATGAAAGTGACTACCATTTATGTTTACTGACTGGTGAGATTTTCTCTGGTGAGATGTCTGTTCAATCTCTTGAATGGGTTTAAATCCCAACTTACTACTGAATGGCTGAGCAAGTCACCTGTCCTCCCTGCCTCGGTGTCATCCAGGAGATGGAGTGCTTTTATCAGGGCTACTGTGAAATTGAGTGCATTGGTATATGTGACATGCTTAGTACAGGAGCTAACCTATCCTAAGTGTTAAAAACTATAGAGGCTACAGGCATACACTTTTAAAATAGTTTTTATCTTTTCATACTTTTTAAACTGTTTTTTTAAAAGATTTATTTATTTATTTATTTATTTATTTATTTATTTATTTATTTATTTATTTATTTATTTATTATACAGTATATAATCTGGCTGCATATACTCCTGCATGCCCAAAGAGGGCATTATAGATGGTTGTGAGCCACCATGTGGTTGCTGGGAATTGAACTCAGGATCTCTGAAAGAGCAGCCAGTGCTCTTAACCTCTGAGCCATCTCTCCAGCCCCATACTTTTAAACTTTTAATGAAGTCTTTTGGCAAACAGAAGTTCTCCACTTTGATGCAGCTGAGCAACTTGTTTTCATGGTTTGAAATTGATTCCAAAGAAACCTCTTCCTCCAAAGTCCTTAAGGTCATCTGCAGACGACAGCCTTCGGAATGTCCTGTATTCCCTTTCATACTGAAATTTCCAATCCATGTGGCGTTACTTCTGGGTTACGATGAGAGGTGGGGGCTCAGTTTCATTTTATTTCCACACGGATGAATAGACTCCGAGAGCCAGTTACTGGAAAGCACACCTCTGCCTGGCTTGTCTACAGTGTCAACTTGGTCATGAATTATTTCTAGACACTCTGCCTTTTAAAACTGGATCATACACTAGCCTGTGCCAACATCACTCCATCAGTTCAGGTGCACCATGGTTCACCTTCACTTCACGCCCATGTTCTTAAGACCAGATATTTACTCCTCTGAGAGGGAAACGCCTTCTGATGAGAGTATTTCTATAGCGCCCTATGTTGTCTCTTCTCACTGTCTTAGCCTCACTTCTGTGTAAAATACCCTGAGGAAAGCAACTGAGGGGACAAAGTGCTCGTGTTGGCCACAGTTCCAGGTTCTAGTCCATCATAGCATGGAGGTCAGGGTGGCAGACCCTTCCGATAACAAGTCACATCACACCCAGTCGAGAGCGGAGACAATGAATGCACACACACCGACTACCCAGTCCAGGACCCGAGCCTAAGGAATGACACCACCCACAGAATTACCATCACACAGCTCCCCACAAAGGCCCACCTCATCCAGATGGTCACTCACTGAGACTCTGTCCAGGTGATTTTAGATTGTGTCATGTTGACAATTAAAACTAACAATCACCAATCATTTAAAAATAATGTCTTTTAAAAAAGTATTTGTTACATAAATACAGAAAAGAAGGAATACTTAAATACTGTCCCAAGTCCCATGTCTCAAGGTACTCACCAGAGAAAGTTCTGCCTCTCTTCCAGTCTCCTTAACTCACACACCAGTGTGTGGTATATCAATTTACACTTTAAATTTAAAGTGTACTTATATAGAAAGTTTCATAATAAGGGATTTATTAAGGCAACTCCACATAGTTAAAAGGGAGGTTTATTTTGGGGTAACTTACAACAAGTAAAGGGATAGGTTATAGGATCTGGGAGAGGTGAGGTGCAGTCCAGCTGAGTTCTCTGGAGAACTCTGCTCAGTCTACCATCCAACATCCAGGATCACCACGAACCAAGAGAGCTGGCACATCTGGATCTTGGGTCTTAAGGGCTCCCATCTCGGCCCTGCCTCAGGGGCAAGCCATAGGTAGGCGTGACAGTTACTGCAAGCCTCACTGGGGGTAGTACTTCCAGGTGAAAGCTGGAACAGCTACCCACTACAGTTTCATGTTAAACTTTATGTTTTTCTATTTACTATTCTTCTTTTACAAACATATTAGAAATGTTTCCATATATATTAAAATTGCCACATTTTTAAGTCATTACTTTCCTAGTCAGCTTTGCAGCACTCAAAGAGCCAACAGTCCCAGGATTCACCATATGCATGGCATGTCAGAGGTCAGGGGTCACCTGCTATGGACCTGTTTCACATCTTGTTTTGTTCCAGGACTCCTGTAACTTCTAGTGAAGATGGAGACAGGTATAGAGAGAAGCGGAAACACGTGACGGCGCCTAATGCTTCCTAATGCTCCATGACAAGCCGTTGTCACCAATGGGTGCATACTGCTCCCACAGACTGTCACACACATGAGTAAGGCATAGAATCCTTTCTAGGAGAGGGAAGGTAAGTGATGGGGCAAAGAAATGTTCTGCTACAATGAGGGTCCTACAGATAACTCACACATCTTATTTTTTAAGAATCTGGGTGTGCATTCTCCAGTTCCAATTTCTCTTCCAGAAAAATTGAAAATCTGGCAGCCTGGTTGAGCATTCATTCCCTCATGGAAACATCGCTGTTGGTGAGAGCCGCTGCACCCTAGTGGAGATGAGCTTCCATCTGCCACAGCCATTGTTCCCTTTGCCTCACAAACCACTTCCGTCCTCACTGACAGGCTCCATGACCTATGCAGACATTTCAGCCTTTGCAGCTACCCAGACAGACTGCACTTCTGAGTAACATTTAAGATCTTTCTAACTTTTCATTGTTATATAAATTTTCCTTCATATGTCAACATCTCTGAATGTGTGTTCAGATGTATTTAATTACAGAGAGGCCAGTAGATACAGCCCACATTTCACTAAAAGTGTGAGAATGTCTCTTCAACAATGCATAGGCACGCTCATTCCTCAAACACAGCCGGCAATGGAGAGGACAAACTTAGTCTTTTTCTGACGGGTCACCGATGGACCACTGCTGTAGTCATCTTAAGTTAGTAGCAGCACTGAGCGGATGCTCATACCTACCTAGGCGTTTCTGGGTTCTCTCTAAGGCACATATCCCATAGATGACATGCCTATCCACTTCCATTGCCTAGTTCCTTAGTGTCACACGTTTGACAAATTAATCAGGACTCTTTCTGTTGGGAATATTGACTCTGTTATATTAATAAACTCTACGGTTTGCCAAATATAGAATGTGACTCTCAGTGTGACAGTCACCGGCACTGGTCTTTTACTTTGTGAGTCCTCCTAATGAAAAGTCTACAAAAATATTTACTCACATTGTTCTGTGCCTGTGTACTCATTCACGAAGGCACAGGTGCTTGTGGAGGCCAGAGGACAAGCTTGGGTATTGTTCCTCAGGAACTGTCCATCGTGTGTTTTGTTTATTTTGAAATGTAGCTTTATAATTACATTTTGCCCTTTCTTGCTTCTTGAGACAGGATTTCTTGATGGCTTGGAGCTTGCTGATTGGTCTGGGCTGACTGGCCACTGGGCCCCAGGATCTGCTGACTCCGCCTTCTCAGAGTTTGGAGTCTAAGTGCCACCACCACATCTGACTTGATTATGTGGGTTCTAGACACTGGACTCAGGTCCCTGTGAGCACTTTATTTACTGAATCATCTTTACAGTTTATCTTGATCTAGTGTACGTATGCATATCTTTTTATAATGTACTATTTGAGCCATTCAGAACTTAATTTAAACTGTGATTTCAAGTGGTATTTTTTGAACATCATTTAGCCAACGGTCTTCATACTATTTTGGAACAGTCATCCTTAGCCCACTTATTTATAGCCTTTATTATTGCGCTAAATTACCATAATTGTGCCTATTTCTGTACTCTTTACTGATTAATTTGTTCTGACTTCATGTTGTTTTAATTGCTAGAGTTTTATGGATTAATATCTAGAACAATTATTTTTTCCCAATATTTTCCCATGATGTTCTTCCAAAAATTTAATAGACATTTTTATATTTTATTTTTTTAAATGAACAGACAGCCATTCTTTCAAGGCATCCTTAGGTTTTACGTTGTAGTCATACTTGTTTCAGAAAAGGCTGGCCCCTTTATGCTGTGAAGCAGTTTAATTAGCATAGGGAATTTTGTCTCTTCAAGGTTTAAGAGAATTCATCTGAAAAAAAAAAAAGTGCTTTTGGGTAGGACGTCTAAATGTCTTCTTAAAGTTTTCTTGTGATATTGGTCAGTTTAAGGCTTCCAGTCGTAGGCCATGACTTCATTATTTAAAAGAACACTATACACTGCATTACAATATGTAATCTACAATTAAGAAGACAGCACACATTGAACCCACATGAGATATTTTTTAAAATATCCATTTTCTGAATGCTTTAGGGGAAATATAGGAATGGGGTTTGATGGTAATGACTGTTGGTGGTGACAGTGTTTACAACCATCCGTTCTGCATTCCCACACACACATCCTCTGGGATGTTTCCATTCCCCATTTGACCCACATCTTTTCAGACTCCATTCAGTCCTCAGCTCCTCTCCGCAGGCCTCTCTTGTTCTTCTGCACCCCAGTGCAGGATGCAGTAGGACACTGATCATAAGCCAGGTGTTCTTATACTACTGTGATGACTTTTCTCAGTGTCTGTGCCCGTCACACGTCTGAACACAGAGTTTGAGTCTTACTCATCTTCATCTTCCTGTATGTTGTAGTTTAGATGTTCAATAAGAGTTACTGAATGGACAGAGCAAGGCCGTGGCCTTCCTGGAAGAGGGGAAAGAAGCAGGCAGAAAAACTGCTTTTCAGTGGGACTCCTTAGATGGAGGAGCCAGGCAAGGGAAGCAGGAAGTGGCTTTAGGCTCTTCTGGACCTTCCACAGAACTGGAAGCAACGTGTTCACAGCAGAGAAGCAGAATGAGCACACATCGTGTGCACTGGCTGCTAGACTCCTCACCTGGGATGAGCACTCATCTTGTGCACTGGCCGCTGGACCACTCACCTGGGATGAGCACTCATCTTGTGCACTGGCCGCTGGACCACTCACCTTGGATGAGCACTCATCTTGTGCACTGGCTGCTGGACGGGCAGGCAGGATGCACAGCCCTAGAGAACACCGAAGTGCATCACACGGCTCTGAGTTTTCACTACTGTCCCATGGGATGGGGAGAAGTGTCCCCTCAGTATCTACTAGGATGCTGTGCCGCCTCTACTCTGTGATCATGCACACTCCTGATTAGTTGTTCTAAAGTTTGATGGCAAAGATGCTCTTTCTTTCTTTCTTTTTTTTTTTTTTTTTTTTGAGAAATGGTCTTTGGAGGGGTCAAGGGAACATTGACAATGTAACGGCAGTTTAGAATGAGCAGCTTTTGATGAAATTGTGCTAATTACATAGTCCACTTCAGCACACTTCAGTTTTGGATGGTATTCTGGATCTCGGGTACTCAGTCATTTGGATTTCACTTAAGAAAACAAGTAGACTGGAATTATCACACAGTTTGTGAGTGAAGCCAGAGACAACCCAGTGATTAGGAACCAGCTAATGCACCTAGAGGTAGAGTAATTAACTAGCAGGAGATAAAGTGAGAACTCTTCTGTGGGCTCCACTTGCTTCTCCACAGACCTACGAGGTAATTCACACCACCAGAAGCAACAGTCACTATGTCCAGCTCCATATCAGCAGAAGTGGGTGTCTGTGGTAGTGCTTTGAAAACTGATCTCTCCACCCTCATTTGCCAGGTTATTAGCATCACAAAAAAGTATCTCAGGGACCCATGAGCTCACATTCCTAATTGAGAAGCTATTGACATTGATGGCCGGGGCAGGGAGGGACAGTGTTCTATAACAATGAGGCTATTGGTGAGGTGACCACATTTCAGAGCATAGTTGACAATCATGAATATATGGAAAGCACAAATTGGATTCTGTGGGTTATTAAAAAAAGATAAGAAAAGAAAAAGAGGACACAAAGTTGGGAGATGGATATGGGATGAGTCAGAGGGAAAAAAGGGGGTATGGTAAAAATGCAAAGCATGAAATATTTAACAAAATATTGTATTTAAAAAGAATCTACCTAAACAACTATAACAACCCAACAATAGTCAACACTTTGGTAGCTACTTCAAAATTCATTTTCCTTGGGAATTGTTCCTAGCATATTTATATCCTTCATTTTTGAGAAGTTATGATGAATTATGATTTTACAGAACAGATACAGTTTCTTGGGTTCTGCCAATCTTACACAAAATGAGCCTGTCTGTATATACATAACGAGCCTGTCTGTGTACACACACTGAACCTGTCTGTATACATGAAATGTGCCTGTCTGTGTACACACACTGAGCCTGTCTATATACATGAAATGTGCCTGTCTGTGTACACACACTGAGCCTGTCTGTATACACACACTGAGACTGTCTGTGTACACACACTGAGACTGTCTGTGTACACACACTGAGCCTGTCTGTATACATGAAATGTGCCTGTCTGTGTACACACACTGAGCCTGTCTGTGTACACACACTGAGACTGTCTGTATGCACACACTGAGTCTGTCTGTAGCCAGTTTCCAAGTTGAATTTTTGTGGAGCTAAATAGAGAGTATTCTTACTGGATAAATAGTGATTGGACCAGTACGTATCTGAACTGAACTCATCATGATTTAGAAAACTGCAGCACAGTGCCAAAGTTGTACTTCAATGACTGACCTGGTGCCTATAAAGAAAAAGCCTGCCCATGATTTCAGCCCCATGCCCCGATTACTCTGTGGACAGCAGAATGACAACAATCCCTTCTAGGGCATCTTTACTCAAAAGTGATTCTGACTGAGACAACTGGTTCCAGAGCCAGTGGACAAGACTCTAGTATACAATATAGCCTTCAGCTTCCTTGGTTACCAGAGTCTTAAAATTCTATTCCCCTTTGTTTCCTCACCATGTATGTGTGCATCTGCTCACTATTACGGTGTTACAATGCCCGAGGCAAGCTGCCCAGAAGGGAAAGGCTGGTTGTCCCACAGTTTTGGAGGTTTTAGTTCCCAGGTGGTTGCTCTGGGTCCTGTAGTGGAGTATGTCATGGTAGGGTAAATGAAGGAACAAGCTGATTGCTTTGTGGGGGCACAGAGAAGAAAGAGGAGAGGCTTGGGTACCAGTGTCCTCCTTAAAGGCAAGCCTCAATAACCCAGCTCCCTCCCACTAGGCCTCACTGTAAAGGTTTCACCTCCCAGTGACAGCACAGGCTGAGGGCCAACACAGGCATTCTGGAAACAAACCCCAGCACTATGGAAACACAGACTCCTCCTAAATACTTCATTCATTATTGAAAATCAGTTGTATTTTCCATGGATTCATCTGTCTGCTTCCTCGAGCTTCCAAGGTTCTTATTGGTCTCCACTACACCCACCATGCCCATTTGTGCACTCAGGAGGCACTGTGTGTTTGAAGAGAGGTCCCTAAGGGAGGCACATTTCATGCCAGTCACCTGCCTCCTTTGCAGGCCCTCCGCATCCAGCACTATCTCTGTGGCTAAGCCCCTCCCTCCCGAATGGCATGAATCTTGGGTTCTAGATGCAGGGCAACGGATTCTTCACAGGACTGTTCCTTAGAGCTTATGCTGATCCATCATGTGCTCAGCAAAACACAGAACTGTCCCACTGGATAATTTAGCCACCCCGTCAGAAGAAAAGTAAGATATGCAGGGTTAAAATACTTTATGATAGGCCGGGTGGTGGTGGCGCATACCTTTAATCCCAGTACCCGGGAGGCAGAGCCAGGTGGATCTATGTGAGTTCGAGGCCAGCCTGGTCTACAGAGTGAGATCCAGGACAGGTACCAAAACTACACAGGGAAACCATGTCTTGAAATATATATGTAAATTGAATTGTATCCCCCAAACCATCTTTTCAGTATGCATCATTATTTCAGTTTCATAGGCAGGTGCTCCAGGGTTACATACATCCCTCAATGTTACACAGCTTGCAAATGCAGAGCCTTGCTCTTTTTTCTGTATCATATATCCTCTTTAAAAGTCTTCACAAACACAAAGTCCTCTATCAAATTCTCTAACTTTTTCTTCTTCACTTTACCTGGTGGCTGAACGATTCACAGGATCAATCTCCATGCCTTACACACACCTCCTGAAATCTAGCCTTTACACTTATCCATAGATTGAAACTCTGTGTAGTTAACAATGCCTTCTGAGTTGCCAAGTCCACACAGCCATTCATTTCTGTTCTTCATCGCTCTGTTCTTGGAGCACTGGTACTCAGCAGAACATGTTCTTCAACTCCTATCCCAAGGTTCCACAACAAACATGTCCAGATAGAACTTACCAGCAAGTTTAAAATACACCCTGTCCTGATTGAGTTTTAAAGTATTAATATAACTTTAATATTAACAAATTGTGAACTAACATTTTATTAGTCTGTGGACTATTTAATTATATCACTATGATGTAGGACAAATAAAATTAGTGCTATAACTTCAACACAGAGGTACAAACAGGCTTGAAAAATAAGTTAATGTTTCTTCTGTTCCCAGCTGTGTCAATATTTTGTGATCATGACTTCATTCAGTCTAAATCCATTGTGTGGGATGCATGCTATGACCTGCAGAAGGAGCCGAGGTGTCCTGTAAGCCCCCACACAGATCCAGTAGAGTTTAAACGAGGCACTTGCTACAGCTGCTTTCAAAGTGTCTGTAGTCTGATACGATATAAATCATAAGCACAAGAGATGCAGTGTGATCAAAGCTTTTAAAGAGAGTTTCTGTACATACTGAAGTTATTGGTAGCTACACAGGACAGAAAATACATCACCTTAGGATCAAATCACAAACCACAAATTAAGGATTTTTTTTTAAAAATTACACTTCTAGAAACTGTAAACGGCCCTTTATTGGATGGAGTCTCTTACCCTGAAGGTTATCACATCCTTCAACAGGAGAGAGTAATTGACTATAATAAGTCTTGTTGCATGATTTTAGAATCACTGAATGGAGCAGGAAGCCCCCACAAACAGCTGTAGACCTTCAGCAGACCCAGTGGACTCTCCTCCCATTCACATGATTCACCCTTGGTTTCTGAGTAGCACGGAGTTGACTGTTTCTCTGTCCTGCATCTATCACTCCGTAAGTGCGTGTGCTTCTGCAGCACTCATCTGCAAAAAGCCCGGAGCTGAATTAATAATGTAACGTCCTATTTACACGGCATAATGTTGAGAATGTGCAAGGCTAGCTGGTCAATGTGACAGATGGAAAAGGAAGTACCCCAAGCTCACCTAAGTTACATGAACCTAGGCTAGGCTAGTTCATTGTCAATTCCAAAGAACACCACTAGTACTACCCCCTTTTGGGTGAGATTTGAAAGCTTTTCTTCACTTTAAGAAAAAAAATTCCTATAAAGAAAAAATGAGTGACTGTCCACTGTTTGAAGATAAAATTTAAAATAAAAGAAATTGATGAATAAAAGCCTAATAAATGGGTCCAAGGCAGAGGGACGGCTGAGAGATGATTCAAGGAGTCACTTTGCAAGTCACTCCACTGTTTCAAGCATGGAGAAACTTTGTTACATAATTTAACTCACTCTCCTGTCCATAGAGAGGATAACTATCTCCTTATTTATTTGCCAGAGTGCGCATTTCCAAAGAGAGAGAGAAAGAAGTGTCTTTGTGGGTGAATTTCACTAGCTTAGGACTGGTGATGGCTGCTGGCCTTTTTCTGGAACACTGTCTACAGCACCCTGCATCCCGACCTAATGTTCTCGTTTGCAAGTGTTCTCAATCTTAATTTCATTCATTAACCAACCACTTGGGCTCTGAACATGACAATGCTTTCCCATGGATTACAAGCTCTCGTTTGCTGCTAAAACAGTATGTTTAAAATAAGGGGATATTTTTATTTTTGTCTGGGGAAGATAGAACAGATTTTGCCAAAGAAAATGCCCATTAATGCTGCAGGCAGAAGGTGCCCTCAGCTGCCCACACACCTTGATTTGTACCTTAAAGTCAAACAATGGTTTCTAAGGCATTTCATGAGTCCCACGTTAGCAACAGCACTAAAAGGTACCCCCTGAGATAAAACAGAGTGACCGCCTCCAACTTGACAGCCATAACTCTGATATCCACACTGAATATTCTTCTCGTCAGAAACCTCCCTCAACACTAATTTGGCACAGAGGCAAACAGGCTGTTGAGCAAACCTGTAAACTGAGGTGTCAGGCACTAAAAGGTGCCATTAAGCTGATAAAATACCTCTGCATAGAAGTAGGCATCATTATGGGGCTGTATTTCTTAGTACCTAAAGTTTATTAGCTCATTCTCCAAACCTGACAGTGTCCTTCATGAACTATCAAACATATCATAACACAAGCTATTAAAAGAAATAGAAAGTGTACGTTTCCCTAAACAATCTTTTTCTGTAGCAGGTAAACTGACTGAACTTGGAAACAAATAACAAGAAATAACGGGTAGCAGCAATCTTCAAAAGATGACCCGAGGAAAAAAAAATCCTATAATATAGGCACTGTGAGCACATAAAGACCCTTTCTGCACATCTCAACACAGATATGATGAATACAGGTGATGAATGAGAGTGGTAGACTCCTAAGTGCTCAATCAAATGTCTTTGTGTTCAATAAATAGCTTTAAAAATTAACCATATTAGAGTTGGTGAAAAATGGGATCCTTCAACTTCTCTTTCTATACTTAATAGGCTCCACACTCTTAACATAGCACAGACTGTCACTCAGCTGGGTGTGCTTTGATGGTCCACCTCCCACAGGGATGGGTGCACAGAGAGAGGTAAACGGGTCTCTGGAAATTTCTATGGTTTTCCGGTAATAGGCACCTTCACCATTTAGTGCTTTGCCTATGTATAAAATTAAGCCCCAAACTAGCTTATTTGTACAAACATGGGAGAGTGTCTGTATCAAACAAACAGTAAGAGACTTAGTGGCCATTGTCTCAGCTGGAAAATAGCCCATGCTGTCCTTGCTTCACTCCCCTCCCCCCAAAAAAATTGATCCAAAGTAACACTGATAAATTGGAGAAAACCATCTTGGCATTAGAATGCTACTTAATAAGTAGACATGGTCTTTAGAATTTGGGTGTCATCTTAGCAAAATTCTCCAATGTGCTCTTCTGTGAAGTCTACTTTTAAAGGCTAGGTCAAGGAGGTTACAATGGGTAGATTACTTAGGTCACTTTCATGTACTCATTCTCAGCACTGATAAATATACAGGTGTTTCATAAGCTGTAGCATGGAGCTGAGAGTTGGCACACAAGTTTTAGGGCAGACATCCTGAGCCTACATCCTAGGGCAGATAGCCAGGAGCCACGTGGTCCACAGCAAGATATATAGAGCACCGAGCTAAGAATGCCTACCCTGCACAACTGTTGAGAGAGTTACCACATAACAGTAGATGTAAAACATCCACACACTGTCTAGTACAGGGACATTTTTTCCTGAAACTTTTAATGTCACCTCAGCATAGAAAATCACGGCATTACATAAGCTGACCTTCTGGTGGGTGAGCACATTGTTGATCACTGAGTCAGCGCAGTGCAAATCTGTCAGCAGGAGAAAAACTGCAATGGCTTAGGAAAGTCCTCTGCCAGCGCCATTCCGAACTGGCCTCTGTCCCTGTTTCCGCTTTACCCTCTGAATTCTTCAACCACCCATGCAAACAGCAGTGTGAACTAATGGTCAGAGAGACCAGAGTTGAACACATCAGAGCAGCAGTGATGCTGTCAGACCTTGTTGCTGTGGACAACCTAAGGGAAGAAGGGCTTGTTTCGGCTCACGGTTCCCGAGGTTTCAGTCCATAGTGGGACAGTCTGTGGTGAGGCAGAGTATCGCAGTGTAAGGGCAGAAATGCAGCTCACATGATTGCCGTCAGGAAGCAGAAAGGCAGACTAGCAGTGACAGTGGTCTTCCTTCTTCTTGCCCCATCCCCTTTTTATTCTGCTCCTATCCTATTGGATAGTGCTGATCACACCAGGAAAGGTCTCCTCACTTTATCCAGTCCTCTCCAGAAGTGTGCTTCCCTGTCCTGTCATCACGCAATGCAGTCAAGTCCACAGGCCGACCATCGCTGTCTCTGTCCTACTTCAAGAGTTTATCCTATTGTAGAGGTTTCTAGTTTACATACATATCTGATTCTGTGTATATCCTGAGCCTATGGAAGGATGATCCGTCACTATTTCGCTAATTTAGAAGGTACCACAGGATTGCTTCCAATCAATGGAAGGTCAAAACAAGTGACATGCCACTTCTGGAACTGAATGTCTAAGAGATGGTGACGCATCATTCTGCTCTGAGATATCCTTGTCAGCCAAATGCCAGGAAAATGGGAGAAAAGAGAGGGGGCCTAAACCCTCAGTCAAAGGAGGGAGTGCTTTAGTTAGCTCACAGTGGCAGCAAATGGCTACTTACACCGCTTAACACACAGGCAGAAATACGTATGGTAATAATAACTATTGTAGACTATTAATAGATTCCATGTAAGTATGTAAGGAGAGCTTCATCTGGGAAAACCATGTGGTTTTCATCCAATTTAGGTGATAGTGAGCTATGTGATAGAGAGCAGAAGAAACCCAATTCACATGGAAGGTACTTATGGCCGGAGGGAGAGCTGCTTATATTACAACCTGTAGCACACTGCCCATCACCCACAAAGCACTAAATGACATGGTAGGATTATAGTAGAGGAAGAAAATAACGCCTTCTGGGGCAAAAAGTCAGTGAAAGAAATAGATATTAATCCAGAATCACAAAAATGAACATTGAGTCATAACTGTGACAAATATACCAGAAATAGCAGTAAAATGTGAGATGAGAGAATAGGGATGATCAGGAAGGGCAGGGAAGGTTCACTGAGAGAGAAATAATCAAGCCCGGAACTTAAGAACCAGGAACTAAACAGGTAAATTGCCAGGTGATGAGGGGCTAAGTATGAGCAGATTGCTCCCATTGAGAGTATGGCCCTAGACAGGCAGGCAGGGTGTGATATCTCAATCAACACACTGCAAGTTTTCATCTTCATTATAAAGGCCATGGAAGGTCATGAGAATGTTTTTGCAAGATGGTGAAAAGATCCGATATACTCATCCAAGATTATGGTTGTTTCTAGAAGATAGAAATGTTCTATCTAAAAGACAGAAATTCCTGATGTTGGTAGTAGAAGGAGGGGCTCATGAGGAGGATGCTGCACAATGTCCAAGACAGACCATGATGCTTCCGAGATTGAGCATCAGTAAACATGGTGATAAAATTAAAATGGGGGACAAGAGAGGAAAGCAGATGGCTCGGTCAGACAGAGGGACAAGAAAAACTGGAGTAAGGAACTACTTACAGAAAACAAAACATGAAGCCAGTGCTCCCCAAACTAACATGTCAAAATCTAACCATGCAGGTTGACTGTTAGGATTAGGATGTGATTTGGTTGGGGAGATGGAGGCTTCATGACTAGTTTAGCACATTCTAAGGGGGCTGTGGAGATGTGCCAGCATGTGAAGACACGGTGAGAAGATTCCCTTAGAGCTCATCAGAAACTCAATCTGTTCATGCTTGCTTGTGAACATCTAAGCATGGAGAGGCAGGAGAGATACAGGCCTCTTGTTTACAGGCCATGTAGATTAAAGTGTTTTGTTATAAAAGCTCAAATGATATAAAACAAAAACGTTGAGCTTGAGGTAATTTTGAGACAGCCAGGATGATGAAGCAGGGAGGCAGCTCAACTCCCTGGTTCTTAGAACAGTGTGTCTCAAACCTGGATATGTGCTCAGGTTACCTGGAGATCATGTCCAGATATGGGTTCTGACTCAGGAGGTTTGGGATGGAGTCCAAGACCCTGTATTTCTAAAATGTTCATAGACAATGACAATGCATGAGCCCCACACATGGCACACATGCCATAAACATTTGCAAGTGGACAAATATGGAAAGTACCCCCAAACAAACAACAAAACCAAACCAAAACAAAAACAAACAAACAAACAAAACAAAGACCAAACTAAAGGAAGAAAAAGTAACTTGAAGAATCTGTTCTCATATTTGACAGGAATGTCAAAACCTCAGACTGTTTATAACATTTGACAGCAACCTTAATGTCTCTGAAGAAACAATTTATTCTAAATGTGCTAAATTGATATCTAAATTAATATCGTGCATAAGGATGTCATGATGAGAACAACAACAACTACACAGATCTGCTTAGAGGGAAACTTACAGGCCTTCTGTGTTGGTTAGGGTGACTACTGCTGTGATGAAACACCATGACCAAAAGCACTATGGGAAGAAAGGGCTCATCTCACTCCCAGTTCGACAGTACAGTTCATCTTCAAAAGCAGTCAGGGCAGGAACCCAGTGGCAGGAGCTGAGGCAGAGGCCATGGAGGGGAGCTGCTTACTGACTTGCTCCTTGTGGCTGCTTGCTCAGCCTGCTTCCTTATAGAACCCAGGACCACCAGCCCAGGAGTGGACCTCTACACAATGATGTGGTCCTCTCCCATCAATCACTAATTAAGAAAATACCCTACAGGCCTGCCTGCAGCCTGATCTCATGGAGGCGTTTTCTCAATTGAGGCTCTCTCCTCTCAGATGACTCCAGCTTGTGTCAAGGCAACACAAAACCAGCCAGCACACCCCTCGATGTTGACTAATTCTTACCATAACGTAAATGAGTAGAAGTACGGGATTACATGGTAATGATGGTTCTTTACCCCCGAGATGTAAAACATCTACAGGTTGGAGACATTTACAAACAAAACTGCAACCAACACCACCAATTTAGCGTCACTGTGATACTTGTGAACCTCCAGTTCTGCCTGTTGTGCATACAGGCCATTAACCTCCTAGGGCTGTCTAGGTCTTGATATAGTCTCACCACAGCTATGTGTCATATCAGCCCAGTCACCGCTCTTCTCCACCTGAGCTTCCACTTGTCCTCACACCAGGAGGCCTTTCAGTCTCATTCAGTTGAAGCAAGTATGGAGCAAATTACGCATTCGGTAGGCCTCTGCCCTAACATCAGCTCACGGCACGACAGTCACCCATTACGACAGAGGCAGACTCGGCACCAGAATCCTCACAAGGCAGTTGTTTGCAGTGGATGATCTTTGTTATGCTTTCATGAAAACGCACTTAAATATATTTTTAGAGAACTGTCATGAAATGAATGGTGATTAACAAATGATCGTGATTAACATTGATTAGCGGTGAAAACCAAGACAAACTGCAATGGCAAAGTATTCACAGGGGAGGGGAGATGGCTCAGAGGTAAGAGTGCTTGCTACTTTCTCAGGACTGGGGCTCTATTCCCAGCACCCATGTTGGCTAGCTTACACTGACTGTGACTCTAGCTTGAGAGGAACAGATGCCCTCCTCCGGCCTCCACAGGCTGCTGTACTCACAGGCACATACACACATGCACACAAACATACACATAAACAAATAAAAAAACCTTGAAAATAAGAACTCAAAAAAGTGGAAACAGGGACTGGGGACACAGGCCAATCAGCAAAGATCTGTTGTGTAAGCAAGTATGAGGACTCAAGCCCAGTTCCCAGCACCCACGTAAGAGTCAGGCACACTTGTCATTCCATTTACGGGGAGGTGGAGACAGGAAGCCCCTGGGGTTCACTGCTCAGCTGGCCCAGCCTACTTGGTGATGCTGAAGTCAAAAAATAAGGTGACAGCTCCTCTGGAACTACACCAGAGCCTGTCCTCTGGCCTCCGCAGGTATGTGCAGCTATGTGCTCACACACCTGCAACACATGCACACCTGCACACTTATAAACACATAAATAAACAAAACCCAAACAAAATTGTTACACAATTTAGGTACCATCAGTGTTACAATGTATATTAGGAAAAATACTTAGTTGAAATGTTCATAATATAATTTAAAGAGGCACGATGTAGTATATGATATATGTGTGTGACTGTGTGAGATTCTCATCTAAGAGATTCCAACTATACACAATTAAGAGTTATCACTACCATGAGATTATACATGATTTCTATAACTTTCTGTATGCTTTAAAATATTTAATAGACTTTCTCCGGTGAATTTTCAATTGTGCTGTGATCAGATAAAAACATTTTTTAAATGATCCTCATACAAAACATGTGATGCAAACCCACTGCATTTAATAGTTCACCTGGTGAGATGATGTGGAAGTATTTGTTATCTGATGTGCAACAGAAGAGAAAAAAAAGTAAGGTTTGCTTGGCACAACTCAGCCCCATTGGTGAGAAAAATCATGATGGGCATCTTCCGGGGCAGAGGGCAGGTGCAGCACCCTCCCACCCTTAAGGAACTAATGCTACTATTATAAATTCTTGACGTGCTAGACAATCTCCTCGGGAACAATGGAATTTCAAATGAGATGTGATTCTTTGAATATGTTTATTTATTTATTTTTTGGATAAGACAGATTTTACATAAGTACTCTCTGCTTATACAGTCACTGTTCATCATTTAATTATATAGCTAAAGCCATGGATTACAATAGAGAGCACACAGATGTAATTATAGGATAAGTACCCAGTAATTTCTATTCTCTAAAGTGAAGCTTGAATGTTAATTAGCTTTAAGCATATTACTGTAGGTGCAATTATCAGGTAATCTTTGGGAATGTGTACTTTTTGGATCAGCATTTATTAAGGAAACCCTATGTAGTTAGTGAGGAATATGACTTTTTAAAAAGCTGTAGACCTTTGCGCCTGGATATAAAGAAAGAATAATTAGAGAAGTCAGTTTCACTGTCACCTCACTGGTATTACTCTATTCCCATTGTTCTCTAGTAACCCCGTCCCTCTAAATGCTCAATTGTTCACTATTCCTGACTACCTGGGAGACCTGGAAAACCTGTCTATGAGCTGCATCCCCCAGTACTCAGCACCCGAAGAAGCCAAGCCCATCAAATGAACCTGTCTCCAGCAGTTTGCATTTAAATATGAAATCGTAATGAAGTGTCCAGGTGGCAACATTTTTTGCTCCAGCAGCTGCAGCACCAACACAGGAATTCAAAAGCACAAGCCCAACAGATTAACGATTCCCCATAATATTATCTCTGTAACATGCAATTTGTTCTCAATGATAATTAGATATTTAGAGAGAGAGACATAATTAGGAAGAAGCGCCATAATGCTTTTTGTTGTTGTTGTTTGTGGAGCCTCTCCTGACAGAGACTCCGCCGTGGGAGTAATGTGATTCTGCTATTGGAGATCTCAGCCGCTGCCCATGTTGAGAAACGGCTTAAACATTCTGCATGGTGAAATTAAACTTCTCCAAATTCAAACCTTTCTAGTTAATTGGTGCATTGTAGCTCCTATGCTTGAAAACAGGCCAGTATCTGCTCATACGTGCCTCATAAGCATGGACTAGCAACAGAAACACTGAGCCAGATAACGAGAAATGAGGTAAAATCCTGTTTCAAATTCATCCTGGAATTATGATGACTGAGACAGCCATGTAAGGGTAAGGCCTGGATGGGAGTGTCCTCTGGCGGTCTGTGACACCCAGTTTCTTTTCTTCAGATCTAGTATTGCTGCCAGGAGAGTCCATGGGTATCTAAATACACAGTGTTTTCCTTGGAATTTTATTTACAGAATCAATAACCAGGTTCCTTCTGATTGCTGGAGTCAATACCAAGCTATTTAAGATACCATTTCCTGCTGGGCAGTGGTGGCACACGCCTTTAATCCCAGCACTGGGGAGGCAGAGGCAGGTGGATCTCTGTGAGTTAAAGGCCAGCCTGGGTTACATAGTGAGTTCCAGGAAAGGCGCAAAGCTACACAGAGAAACCCTGTCTCGAAAAAAAACAAAAAAACGATACCATTTCCCACACTCACTGGAAGAGCCCCACCACAGGATCTGAGCAGACATGCTGTACTTCTGATTTGTTTGGAACAGGTTAGAGGACCTTACCCACGCAGGAGGTCCAAACCTCAGTAACAT
This sequence comes from Peromyscus nudipes, assembly GCA_902168325.1. Lineage (NCBI taxonomy): Eukaryota > Metazoa > Chordata > Mammalia > Rodentia > Cricetidae > Peromyscus > Peromyscus nudipes. The sequence goes on from CABHPH010148298.1 coordinate 37,520, forward strand.
CAGTCACCCCGAAGCCAGAGTTCTTCCTACTCCACCACTCTAAAAGATGCCCTTTGACCTCTCCTCCTCAAGTACAGCTAATAAGCAGACCTTCAGCACTACTCATGATGGAGAGACTCATGATGGGGACCCAGGTTCGGTTTCCAGTACCCACATTGGGTGGCTTATAACCACCTATGCCTCCATTTCTATAGGGATCTGATGCCCTTTTCTGGCCCCTATGGGCACCTGCATACACTCAGGCATGCACGCACGTACACACACACACACACACACACACACACACACACACACACACACAAAATCCTTTTTTTTTTTTTTTGAGACAGGGTTTCTGTATAGCCCTGGCTGTCCTGGAACTTGCTCTGTAGACCAGGCTGGCCTTGAACTCATTGAGAACCACCTGCCTCTGCCTACCCAGTGCTGGGATTAAAGGCGCGCACCACCACTGCCCAGCACTAAATAAATCTTTTAAAAAATCCATGTGAAAGCAACTTTACTATGTATCTCCTGTGGCTGGCTTATTTGTCTGGCTTCATGTATGTCCAATTTATAACAATAACTTATTTGGCCCATTGCTGTGTACTACTCCTTTGTAGGAATATACTATTCTTTATCAATTACATTATTAATGGCTGTTAGGGTTATCTCAAATTTTCAGCCATTATACATTATGCAGTCATAAACATTCCTGTATATATCCTTTGGTACTTGTATAGTCTTATTTGTATGGGGGAGATACCTAAAGATAGAACTTCCCTGCTAGCTTCTGAAAGTGGTGATTTGATCACGCATAGGCAGGAGGGCTTTATTTCTGCAACATAAGAGAAGACTTTTTTTTTTTAATAACAGATGTGTCTGAGATGGTTTGATGGGGTTCACAGACAATGTGAGCTCCTCTGCAGTGTGAAGAGATTCTCTCCTGGGTATTCATCTCAGATGGACTGGAAGAATGTTTAGGGCCTACAGGGGCCTCTTACCATCTGCACAAAGCCTAACCCAGACCTGTTGTTCCATACAATGGGGATCTGGGATTCACATGAGCAGCAGGCTTATGTCCTGGCTAGTCCACTTCAGCAGTGAGGCATCTACACAGGCTTTATGGGTAGAGGACACGGACAATGAACAACTGGAGCCAGAGAGTCCCTACAGCTAAGGTGGAAGGTATCCTTGTTATTCATCTGAAATGTTCAGAAGCAACTAGTGTCCATTAGGAAGTAGAGAGCCCAGAAGACTAGCCTCTGCCAGGACCTCCCCTGGCCTGCCTCTCCATGGCCACCACACACCCAGCTCTGCTGGGATCCAGTGGGAATCATAATATCAGTACTCATTTCTTCATAGTTTTACTCTAGGCGTCCTACAGTTCAATCTCCTTCCCCCTTACCACAGAGCTAGCACATGCTTGTGGATGCTGAGTGCTGATGGTGTGACACCTGCCAGTTACCAACTGTGCCAGGACCTTGGTGTGCTGGTCTTTTGGTATTATTGGAGTGTTGGGTGGGAGCCTGGCAAAGCAAGTCAGGGCTCTGTACAATTTGTTAAAGGGAATGATCTTTTCTTTGTCAGAAATGAGCCTCGGCATCTACCAGTGACAAAATGGGCTGTGTGCATTTGAGAGGTACCTTTAGCTCCAGGGTAGGAAATGAGCAAAGGGAAGGACCGAGGTCAGGACAGACATCTAGAGACAGTCAACTGTGGCACAGTGCAATGTGAGCCAAAGAGTTTGAGAGTAGTCACACAGACGTTGGCCCTTAATAGCTTCAGGGTGAAGATAGCACAAAGCCTTCAAGCCCTGGTGTCCGCATTTATAAACAGGACACAGTAGAGAGAGATCTGAAGTGGCTGCCACCCAGCAGGGCTACATCCATCCAGTCCTCTTGCTTTCTGAACTGCAGGAATAGTCTGTGAGAAATCAGAAGGATCAGCACAAGAGCTTGACTGAATGTAAGGGTGCAGGAGGAGTCAAAATGTTGGTCAGGTAAGCCAGAGAGCTCGCAGCAAATAAAGACGTGGGGGAGGAAGGGATGGAGTGAAGTTAGGAGGTCATGCGACAGCATCCGTGTGTTACTGTCTCGGGAGCTGCCAGCAGGGTGCTGCAACCGCTCTGAAGAGCCAATCACTGAGCAGGAACTCCTGGCAGAGGGCTGAGCCTGGGCAGAGTGCTACATTTTCTCAAAGGCAATGGGAGATAGTGGTAGCTTCGGTGATGCAAGGCTCAGTATGGATATGAGCAGGGCGGTAGGGTGATGGGGAGACAGGCTCGGACACTGCAGTCAAGCACACATTGTCCTGAGCCCCAAATTGAGGAAGGCCCGGAGTGGGAGCCAGCTGTCTCTGAAGAGACGGGCAAGGACTGAGGGCACAGGGCAGCCCGACAAGCATACACCCACTGCCTCCGAGTCATCTTTGCTCCAGGGGGATAAGGAGGTCTAGAGATTCAGCACACACCCTGGGAAGGGGCCTCAAATTACACGCCCTAACGCTCTGTTTTCAGTTTCCATGAAAGAACAGTCTCCATCCTGAGGTTCACTACAACCCATTTCCTCTTCTAAGGCAATTCTTTTACCCTCATGCCCTCCACAGCAAGTCATTTCCCATTTCCATGCCTCAGTTTCCCTAGCATGCCTGATCATAACTGTCTATGTGACTCAAGACAAACTACCCACCCCCTTTTAGGATCTCCAACTCCATTTATAGGAGAGGTGTGAACCACAGGAGCTTAGACTTCCCCTTGGGCCCAGGCAGCCCATTAATCTGGAGTTTGGGAGGCCGGAGAGCTGGGTTGGAAATATGCAAGAGATAAAGGGTTAACTACATTGATACCCACAAGACTCAGGACAAAATCCAATATGGGGCTGATGAGACACCCCAGGGGGTAAATGCACTTGCTGTACGAGCCTGAAGATCTGAGTTCCATCCCTGGAACCCACACACAGGTGGACAAAAAGAGCTAACTCCATAAAGTCGTCCTGTGACCTCCATGTGCATGCAATCATCATATGTGTATACCCCCCAGCACATGCTAAGAAAAGAAAAAGATACTGAAATGATGGATGCAGTTAGATGGCTGTGGTTCTAGAACCTGCCACATTCTTCTGGACCCTAAAGTGTCTCTTCTGTTTATCACAGGTCTCCCTGGGAGGGCTGGGTTCCCCTGACTTCCCCCACCCCCCAAGTCCATTCTGTCCATGGCTAGGCTTGGATTAACCCCTCTGACACAGGTCCCTGGGTCCTTGTAAAAGCAAGCTTTCCATATACAGATCTGTCAGTCTAGGTGAGCAGCCAACTTGAAGGCTTGAGCCTGTGGCTTTATTCCAGGAAGGGTTTTGGCTCCTGGCCTGTCATACCAGAGCCTTCCTGCCTGCAGCAGCTGCTGCCTTACTTCTCCACTCTTCCGCAATCATCTCTGTTAACTTCTGACATTTGGAGAATTGTGATGTCAAGCTTCAGAAAATGCTCCTGGCCTTCAGACCAGTTTTGACTGCCCAGCCCGACTCCCAGCTTCGTCTCCAGGATGTTCTTGTAAGTTGCCCCATCTATCATCCACAGCTTCTTCTTAGCCAAGAACTGCCTTGAATTCTTGGTGTCTACAAGTGAGCACAGCTCAATTTTGGGGTGAAAATGCTTTCCTTGCAGCTACCTGAACCACAATTTGGCCAGAATCAATAATCAGCTTTTCAAAAGAGCCCGGTAGTCAAGATTGATTTATAATTTAGTGAACCATTGCTTTTTGTTGCAGTTTTAATAACCCTTGTCAGGGTCTTCCACAGTTACCTCTTCACTCTGTTCCTTTCAAAATGTCCCATTTCCTTCTTCATAACCGTCCCTATCCTACTACACAGAAAAGTCTACACACATCTCCACCCTTTCCTACATCCAGGGCTCCTATGGAATCACTTTGCAAACACAGACTTTTCAGTTAAACTGCCTTGGTTCAAATCCCATCTCTGTCACTCATTAGCTGTCACTTTGGGCAAGGTGTTTTTATCATCTATAAATGTCAATAATGCTTGTTTCATAGAGGTGCTACCATGTTTAAATGAGTTTGTGAATATAAACCTTTGAAAATGGGCTTGGGATAGAACATACAACACGTATGAGTTAGCATTATGGCTTTTATATGTAAAAGTCCACATGGTCATTTTTCTCATTCTAGTCAATGGAATCTCCCGATTCTCCAATAAAATAATATTTGAGGGGTTAGAAGACAAATTTTCCTACAAGGACAGGGCATGGTGCGGCTGGTGCAGGAAGCTTCCTGTGGGGTGGAGAGGTGATTCGGTTGGTAAAGTGTTTGCTGTGTAACATGAGGACCTCTGTTTGGATCCCTAACACCACATATAAAGGTGGGCATAGTGGCTCATGCCTGTAATTGTTGGGCTGGGGGGGGGG